>JAXCGZ010012653.1:0-2500 GCA_037179515.1 Halocaridina rubra | reverse complement strand
ATTCACAGGAAAATCTTAAAGATATTATACAATTTATTCTATTAATACACAAGGTCCCCAATAAAGTGGGTCACTGAGTCAAAGTACTCATCCAAAGATACAAGTTGGAGCTTTCCAACCAGAATCTCCTCATCTTTTTTGCCTGTTCACGAGAAGAAAACAAAGGGGAAAATCCAAGTTCCCTCGATCCAGCCAATAGAGGCTTGACTAAGGGAGCAAAGGATGCTCAAGTTTTCACATGAATAGAACCTACCCTCCACCGTAATATTATACTTTAAAATTAAAATAAACTCCATGTGCAAATGTGCAGACCTTAACAGAAACCAGAAGATCTTAAGTGGTAAGGAAATTTATCAGCGAAATAATTACTGATAGTAATAAGTTTATCTTTCTCGTTACGAGAACTATCCCTTTTAGACACCTCCTACGAAACACAAACAAGACTTAATCTGGGATCTCCTCTACCACCAAAACAGAAATAGAAATTAAATATAGACTGCTATATGTTGCTGTTTGACTTTTTATATGTAAAAATTAATCCCCATTGATTTGGGGGTGGACACAATCAAGGTTAAGGACTAAAGCTAGATATCAGGTCCTAATTAGACCCTTGAGAATGAGTACAATTCGGATTTCAAAGATAGAAGTATATGTATATCTATTCTTTTTGTAGATTTTGAATACTGTGTACCACAAATGTACAAAACTGCACGGGTAGACATAGAAAATTAAAAATAAATACACAGAAAAAAAAGAGAGATATAAAAACTGCAAAAGAATCATCATTCTTCGCGCAAAATTCGCTGAAGCTACGCCACTAGACACATACAAGCTCAAGGGATAAGATTAAATATCAATATTGTGTTCTACGCGTGTCCGTCTCTGTCTAGCTTATCTGACAGACTGTCGTTTGGACGACAATTTCTCCTTGTCAGACATCGGATCAGATCTGTAAATTGCAGAGCTAAACACTGGGCTATTGTTCTTTTGGGTATGTGTGTGTGTGTGCGCTTACTTACATCAATCTACGCGAAACAATATTAAAAACACCAAACGTTTTTATACATAATAGCACGGATCAGATCTGTAAATTGCAGAGCTAAAAACTGGGCTATTGTTCTTTTGGGTATGTGTGCGTGTGCATACTTACATCAATCTACACGAAACAATATTAAAAACACCAAACGTTTTTATACATACTAGCACTGTGATAATAAAAAAACTATATATCTATAGCTAAGAACTATATGCATTGAAAATGTAAGTTTCTTTAAAGAATTCCTAAGAAGTAAAAGTTTCTCGGAATTGAAAGGTATGGAGATGTTGATTCTGGAGTAGTTTGATGCCTCAGTAAAATCGTACCAAAGGTTAAAAAATCTTCCAAGGGACACTGGATACTTCTAACAAGCTGTTAAGATCCCACAAGGACCTCAGGAAAAAGATCTACACAAGACAAAATATTTCCAAAAGGTTGAATATATTTTACCAATGAGAAGAGTCGAAATTAGATGAATCAAACATATAGATAATCTTCCAAAAGAATGAATATAAATACTTCAGAAATAAGCGTAATAATTTTAGAAGACAGTAACTATGTAGTAGGCTGGCGCATGGCACCAGTCGCCCGTTGTAATACTATAGCTGAAGGGTCTATTGGACTTAAAGAGGACTGTCCAGGACAGTCCGATGTTATGTCTTCCATCAGTTACGGTTCTTTTTGTAAGCCAACAACACCAATTATTCTTGGATATTCGTTACACATTTATTATCCCTTCACAACTGACATATCACAACAACACTCCCCAATTTTGTTTTTTCATCCTGGTGCCACAATCATAAAAGAAAACATAAATACCTCAAAACTAGTTGGCAGAATATCGAAAATAGGGGAAATATCACTGACTGGAATGAGTCCATAAAATAGCAGGAACTCCCAAAGAATTATCATTTTCTGGAGTGATAGTATAGAGCAGAGTCTCCAAATTCAAACAAAAAATATAAAAACAGAATATTTCAATGTTAGACAATAATGAAATCAGAATTCCAGTGTTAATAATGGCATCTCAAAAAAGGTTAACGTATTCTTGAAAGCCAATATAGAAACTATACACTCCAAATAAACAAACAAAAAATCCAAAAAAGTGAAATTTTCGATAATACCAGAATAAAAAGAAATACACAAATACTAGATAAAAAAAAATAAAAAAGGGATGAAA
Organism: Halocaridina rubra; assembly: GCA_037179515.1. Lineage (NCBI taxonomy): Eukaryota > Metazoa > Arthropoda > Malacostraca > Decapoda > Atyidae > Halocaridina > Halocaridina rubra. The sequence continues at coordinate 284 of JAXCGZ010012653.1, read as the reverse complement.
ATATTCACTAAAGACAAAAAAATTGATAACCAAGGACTCTACCCCACTCTCTCTTCCTCTGTTTGTGACAATGAAAGTGAATTAATGTACAACACATGATCTTCCAACAAGGGTTCAATGAATGACATGAAGATGAGGGAAGAAGGAGATGGCCAAAACTCATTTCCTTCTATTACACTATTCTCCCTTTTTTTTTTTTCATTTTGAAAATGAAAGTCATGGCGTTGAGTGGCAGCATTAATTTAAGCTCTTGGTAGAAGCATAAGGGTTCGTTTTTCTTCATC
>JAXCGZ010012652.1:0-19712 GCA_037179515.1 Halocaridina rubra | reverse complement strand
TATCCCCATCATTCGAATTTTTTTCTTCGGTTTCCCACCATCTCTCTCGGGGGTAATTTGGAGGGGATATTTTGTCCACATTTTACTTAAAACAAAAATCTTCCGTGTTCCTGTCTTCCCTTCTTTTCCTGCTTCACTTTTGCGTCCTCTCATTACGCCCCTGTTCAGCCCTCCTCCATCTAAGCCATTATCATGTTTTCATCTCTATTCCCTCTTTTTTCACCTTGTCTTTCCTCACTACTCCATTTTCTTCCTTCCTCCTTCTTCTTCTCCCTTTTTGTTTTACCTACTTCACTCCTCATATTTCCTTTCCCTTTTCCTTCCTTTCCCATTTCTTTCTTCACTCCCACCTTCCTTGTCCTAAAGGGGGGGACATAGGCAGCAGCGATGGAACTGCGTATGAGATTACGCCAAGTTCTATCCACACTCTGAATCAAGTTGAAGGCAAGGAGTAATTAACAACAGTCATTACGTTTATAATATGCTAAATAGGTCATTAACTGACAAGAAATTGGGGGGGTTTGTTGGTTTGGGGGAGGAAGGGGGAAAAGCGAGGAAGACTCAGCTCTTGACATTTACAGTTATTGACAGTGGCTGATCGCGTCAAACTCATCAACTGATGGTCATTAATCGAATGAGAGAGAGAGAGAGAGAGAGAGGAGAGAGAGAGAGAGAGAGAGAGAGGCGAGAGAGAGAGAGAGAGAGAGAGAGAGAGAGAGAGAGAGCAAAACTATATGTGAATGTCAAGTAGTCTACGGTATTTAAAGTCGCATTTCATTATTATTATTATTATTATTATTATTATTATTATTATTATTATTATTATTATTATTATTAGTAGTAGTAGTATTATTTAAGGATTATAACAATAATAATTATAATAATAATAATAATAATGATAATAATAATAATAATAATAATAATAATAATAATAATAATAATTAATAATAATAATAATAATAAATAAAAAAAAGAAAATATAAAGATAAATCAGATATATATATATATATATAGTATATATATATATATATATATATATATATATAGATATATATATATATATATATATATATATATATATATATATATATATACTGTAATTAAGTGATACCCTTTTCACCACGGCTGCATCACAGTTATTTACAAAATTAGTGATACACACAAACAAGTTTAAGAAATTTAAGCTCAACTTTAATCAAACGAAATAAATATTTCATTCAGCGGATACTACCAGAGAATAATCTCTCTCTCTCTCTCTCTCCTCCTCTCTCCATCTCTTCCCCTCTCTCTCTCTCTCTCTCCTCTCTCTCTCCTCTCTCTCTCTCTCTCTCTCTTCTCTCTCTTCTCTCTCTCTCTCTCTCTCTCTCTCTCAATTTTAAGAAATTGCCTACTTGATATGTATGCTGATGACACCCAGATTATGCTTACTGGTGACATTGATAGAAGTCATGAAATCTTAAAAAGGGCTGAAGATATATTAAACTATGCCAAAAGTTATTTAAACAGTAATGGTCTCTTACTGAACGAAAATAAAACTAAATTCGTTATTTTTTGGATCAAATCAATACCTGTCCCGCATTCCTGAGAACATCAGTATAAATTTCAACAATGTTTCACTCTTCCCATCTCATAAAGTTAAAAATCTAGGAGTTATTATGGACAGTACCATGACGTTTAATTTTAATATCGATGAACTACATAAAAAAGTGAACGGGACCCTTATTTACTTGAACAGAGTCTATGAAAGATTCGAGCCTGATTGTAGGGTAATTGTAGTACAAACATTGATTTTAAGTATTCTCAACTACTGTCTGAGTGTTTGGGGTTCCACGACTAAGACCCAGATGTTACGAGTGAAAAGGCTCCAGAATTTTGCTGCAAGAGTTGCCATTGGGGGTTGCATAAATATGATCACGTGACCCTACTCTTTGAGAGATTGGGTTGGCTGAGGATGGACATGAAGTTCATATATAATATCTGTCTTTTAGTTTTTAAAATAAATAATGGAATACTACCGGAATGGCTCTTTTCATTGCCAACAGTTAATCAAGTGCGTATCAATAACATCAACACCAGATATCAGAATTCTTTTTTCGTGCCCAGAACTTCCACTGATATTGGGGCAAGAGCCTTAAATGTAATGGGCCCGAGACTTTGGAACTCTCTACCCGCAAACTTAAGAAGCTGCAATACATTACCCTCTTTTAAATCACCTACTTAATAAGTGATTTTAGTCTCATAATTATCCTCGCATAGGGTAGACGAAGTGTACGTATGGTTGTTTTAATGTGTAAATATTTTGATTGTGTGCTTTGCAAGTTTTGTGGGGCCTATCTGGGTACCAGAGAGGAATTTGTATTCAATGCTATAGTATGATATTTTACGTTTGTAAATAGAGTAATTATCATGCAATTATCTCTCTCTCTCTCTCTCTCTCTCTCTCTCTCTCTCTCTCTCTCTCTCTCTCTCTCTCTCTCTCTCTCTCTCTCTCTCTCTCTCTCTCTCTCTCTCTCTCTGGTATAATACTTACTTGAGAGATATTTTCCTGTAGTCAGTATTTAGGGGCAGAGAAAGGAGGCCTCTTATGGCACAGATGACATCACTGTAATCTTGTTGACATTCTCATACGCTTCTCTTATTTCATTTTTTTTTTTTTTTTTGGTTGTTAGTGACGCTACCTGCTAGGATTGTTTACCCACGCTTGATGTTTACACCGCATTTTTTCGCTCCTTCCGCCTAAATATTCGCAATTGGCCACCTCTCAAAAAAATAGTCAGGTGCAAGCAAATAACGCTCTGCAGAGCTTAAATTTATTTCCTGTTTTTTTTTCTAGCCTCCTCCAAAAACAGAAACGAGAACGCGGGGAAAGTTATAATCCTGTAATTGACCTTCTTTTTACCTAATAATAAACACGTAAATAGGATATATATATATATATATATATATATATATATATATATATATATATATATATATATATATATATATATATATATATATATATATATATATATATATATATATATATATATATATATATATATATATATATATATATATATATATATATATATATATATATATATATATATATATATATATATATATATATATATATATATATTAATAATAATAATAATAATAATAATAATAATAAGATATATATATATATATATATATATATATATATATATATATATATATATATATATATATATATATATATTATTATATTTACTTGGCTGCTTCCCCCTTTAATTGTGGGTAGTCGACATAAAAAAAAGAAAATAATAAGGGGATTACTTTGCTCTATGGGCAATGACGAGGGAGCTAGCGACCGTAGAGATGGCACTGCTGGAGTGCCACAGCCCATCCTCATTGCTCTTCTACAACCTATGTTGCTTCACAAATGCCAACTCCCCTACTGCCCCTACCACAGGGTTACCTTCGTAAGATGCAGCCCCATGATAACAGCAGATGCCCATCAGAGCTGCATCACAATCGCTCACCACTCATTCCTATTCCTAGCACGCTCACTTGCTTCCCTCACATTCATCCTCCTATCATTCAGGGCTCTCCTTACTCCATCCATCCACCCAAACCTAGGCCTCCCTCTAGCATTTCTCCCATCAACTTTCGCATTCATCACCCTTTTCAACAGTCTTTCATCATCCATCCTTTCCTCATGGCCAAACCATCTCAGAACATTCATATTTACTCTGGCTGCAATTTCTCTCCTCAAACCCGTTCTTGCACTCACCACTTCATTCCTAATCCTATCCAACAGAGATACACCAGTCATACTCCTCAGGTATTTCATCTCAAACACATTTAGTTTCCGTCTCTCACTTACTTTCATACCCCATAACTCTGATCCATACATCATAGTTTGCACAACCACTTTCTCATACAAAACTTTCTTAACATTCATTTCCAACCCTCTATTCTTCATCACTCCTTTCAACGTACCCAACACTCTACATCCTTCATTCACTCTGTGATACATATCTGCTTCCACTCCACCATTAGCAGCTATAACCGAGCCTAAATACTTAAACTGATCAACTTCCTCAAGTGTCTCCATTCAACATAACATTCAATCCAGCACTATCCTCATCTCTTGTACACCTCATAACCTTACTTTTTCCCTCATTCACTCGCAACTTCCTTCTCTCACACACCATGCCAAATTCTGACACTAACTGACACGGCTCCTCCTCTGAATCTGTCACCACCACAGTATCATCTGCAAACAACAACTGATTCAGCTCCCACTCGTTATCATCCCCATTTACCATTCTCAAACCTCGACCAAGCATTCGTTCATTCACCTCTCTTACGACTCCATCAATATACAAATTGTACAGCCATGGTGACATCACACATCCCCGTCTCAGTCCCACACTCACTGGAAACCACTCACTCACTCAATTCATTCCCTACCCTAACACAAGCTCTACTGCCCTCATGCAAACTCTTCACTGCGTGCAACAATTTACCATTAATTCCATATAACCTCAAAACATTCCACATTGCCTCTATATCAACTCTATCATACGCTTTCTCCAGATCCAAAAATGCAAAATACACATCCTTACCCTTTGCTAAATATTTCTCACATAAATGCCTAACTATAAAAATCTGATCTATACAACCTCTACCTCTCCTAAAACCATTCTGCACTTCTGCGATCACATTTTCTGTCTTATCCCTAATCCTATTAACCAGTATCTTACCATACACTTTTCCTACCACACTCAACAAACTTATACCCCTTAAATTACTGCATTCATACACATCTCCTTTACCTTTGTATTGGGGCACTATACAAGCAATCACCAATTCCACTGGCAACATTGACATCATAAAGCATATATTAAACACTCTCACTAACCATTCCAAGGCAGTCACACCCCCTTCTTAAAACATCTCAACCCCCCACACCATCCATTCCAGGTGCTTTACCTGCTTTCGCTTAATACAATGCCCTTTTCACCTCCTCTCTTGTAATCTCTTTCTCATTTTCATCTTCCATTACTGGCACTTGAACACCCCCCACTGCCACTATAGCTGTCTCTCTATCTTTCTCAGCATTCAGCAAGCACTCAAAATATTCTGCCCATCTTTTCCTTGCATCGATCCCTCTTAACATCTGTCCATTCACATCTTTCACTGTCTCTTCCATCCTTGATTCACCCTTCCTTACTCTCTTCACTTCTTTCCAAAACTTCTTTTTATTCTCCAGATATGACCTACTAAAATCCTGTCCCCACCTAACATTTGCCAACCTCTTCTCTTCTTCTACCTTCTGCTTGGTTTCCGCATTTTTCTCCCTATACTTTTCATACTTCTCCCTACTTTTACACTGCAGCCATTCCTCAAAAGCCCTCTTTTTCTCTTCCACCTTCATTTTCACCCCTTCATTCCACCACTCGTTGCCCCTCCTCATGCCACCTCCAACAACCACATCACTTGCATGTCCCACAAAACCTTTCATCAACCCCAATTCCTCCTCTAACTCCCCAACATCTCTTTCTTTCACCCTGTCATATGCCACTTTCAACCTGTCCTGATATTCCTGTCTCTTTTCTGGCTTTTTCAACTCTCTCGCCTTCACCATTTTCCTTCTACATCCCCCCACTCTTTTTCTACTACCACTTTTGCTTCAACCAAAAAATGATCAGACATCCCAGCAGCCACACCCCTAAATGCATGCACATCTTTCACTCTACCAATCATGCTCGTTGCTACCAACACATAATCCATCAATGCTCTCTCTTTCACTTTTCCATTTGCCACTCTCATCCATGTATACTTATTTATTAACCTCTTCTTGAAAAAACTATTACCTATCACCAACTCTTGCTCCACACATATCTAACAGTCTCTCATCACTCTCATTCCCACCTGGTACCCCATACTTTCCCCTCTACTCCCTTCTTCTTTGACGTCTTGCAGGAGGTTAATACAAGGGGGGGATTCCTAGTCTCCTCGTCCCGTTCACTTTTAGTCGCCTCTTACGACATGCAGGGAATACTACTACTACTACTACTACTACACTACACTACACTACATAATAATAATAATAATAATAATAATAATAATAATAATAATAATAATAATAAAAATAATAATAATAATAATCAATAATAATAATAATAATAATAATAATAATAATTATAATAATAATAATTATAATAATAATAATAATAATAAATATATCTGATTCTTGAAGAAGACAGATGATAAAAGCACTTCAATGCATCATATATTGCCTATTTAAAGGCTTTTAACTCATGGTAGTAATTTCTGTACAAAGATGTAAACATACTATCAAAAGGTGTCTTGATATACGTAAGGCAAAAAAAAAAGTGAAGATAGATATGAATTGTTATGATATACGAAAAAGTAAAACTAAAATAAAATACACTGACAAAATACTGCAATAAGAGCTAAAGAAAAAGAGAAATAGCAGTTTACATAAGGGCAGAAAGAGAAATTTAATGAACTGATTAAAACACACAAATAAGTGTGTATTCAAGTATTTCTTGACATAAAATATAACCGATAACTTTTTGTCATTTCCACGATTTGTAAATATAAATGTAAGAGAGATGATCATCAATTGTGCTACAGGTAAATACTCGTTCTAGCAGTGTTGTCACGGTGACAGTAACGGAATCAAAAGACTTTGCTTCATATTGACTCTTTGTTTTCAAAATTATGCTGCCTATGCTCCTCTCTTCGTAAATAACTTATTCTTAGCTTTACATATCGCTTCTCTAATTTGTTTATCATCTTTATCTTCTGTTTCCTTCTCCACCACATCCTTCATTTCCATCCCCTTGTTCCATCAGAAATGACATATTCTCAACTCTCTTAACTTCCAGTTTAGCTTCCTCAACCCCCCCCCCCCCATTCTTCCTACACGCTCGTCCTTCTCAGATCTGCAAACCCTCTCTCCTCCCCCTAAAACAACCAGTTCTTAATCCTCCATCTACTGAAGCTTCTGAGCCACCCAATTATGCCTCTTCTTCCCACATCAAATCAATTCCTCCTTCTCAGTCTCTCAATAACATTATTCCTTCACCCTCCCTCACCCAGCCTCTGCTGCCACTCAGTTACCTAGTTTCTCCTCCTACCCTCATCCTCCTCCCTTCCTCAACACCTTTTGCTTCCTCCTTCCCTCAAGCATCCAATTCATCATCTTTCCCTCAACCACCCTATTTCCTCTCCTCCTTCCATCAACCACCCTATTCCTCCTCTTTCCTCAAACTCTCTATTCCTCTCCCTTTCCTCAACCATGCCATTCTGTCTACATCCCCCAACCACTATTCCTCCTCCTTCCCCAATAGTCCTTATATCTATTTCTTCTTTCATCCACTATTCTTTCTTTTTTCCTCGACCACCCCAGTTTTCAATCTTTCCTCAATCACCCTATTCTTTCTCCTTTCTTCAATCACCCTTCTCCTCCTCCTCATAAAGTACTCTGCCCTAGTCGTCCACCTCTTCTCATTTGCCTCCTTCAAAAAGTACCGAATCCCAAACATATTTTTCTTACTTTTCAGTTTCTCGACTCACCTATATTCCTCTTACTCCAATCTTGCATTAACCAACTAGTGCTCAAGCCTCCATCTATTCCTCGTCGGCTCCTCACACATTTTACTCCTCCTCCTCCGCACTTTTCTTAAGCCACTCGCTTAAACCCATCTACCTTGTCCTAGTTGGTTTCCTCAGACTTCTTATTCTTCCTCCTTTTACTCTTCCCTCGTATAACTACTCGTCCTCAGTCCTCCATCTGTCTATCATCAGCTTCCATAACACTGCTGGCTAGTACAGTGGTAACGCGCTGGCTTCGCATTCACGAGGTCGAAAGATCGGTCCCCGTCCAAGACCGAGAGTTTAAGCTGTTTACTGGCAGGAACTGCTGTGGGTGGACATCACAGTGGGGGGTTGGGGCTTGTCCTGGCTGACGAATACCCATTGTAAAATGGAAATAAAGTTTATTATTATTATTATTATTATTATTATATCTAATGCCTCCAACTCCTTCACCCCCCTAAAAAGGTGTCAAACCTTCCATCTCTTCTTCTACAGCTCCTTCATCCAACTCCTTCATTTTCCTCCTAAAAAAAAAAAAAAAAAGAACTCGTCCCAATTTCTTCCTCTGCAGGTTCTCTTATCATCCTTCCTCCCCTCCCACCCCCAAACTCGTTCTTTTCCAGTTTTATTACAGTGTTACACGAAATAACCTGTTTACAAATAAGAAATAATCCAATTACATTCTGCCATTGAAAGGCTCTTGGAAAGCAAGATACTAGCAGCATATTTTATATCAGTTTTTGTGTGCATAAATGTCAGCGTCTTCATATGCTATGTATGACTATATGTATATTTGCTGATGTTAGTATGAATACATATGTGTATGTATATATGTATGTATGTATGCATGTATATATGTATGTATGTATGTATGTATGTGTCGTAAGGCATATCAAAGATGCCTATAAGTGCTGGATGGCAGTGACGCGCTCAATACCCACCAACCGCCACGAGCTACAGAGCCTAGTCAGTGAGAGTTCAGACCTTGTCAGGGGCAGACGTCACATCCTCAGCTTAGCAGTCTCCCCCTTGGGGGTGGGAATCTGGAATCGATAGTGACAGAAACTATATAGAAATGGGAGTTGTAAGGAATTAATTGTTAATCTAGAAATAAGCACTTATAAAGAAGATGTTTATCTGTTATCACTAACCACGCTACCAAGAGAGAAGAACACCACGATAATTGGTGTAAAATAGTGGGATGAAAGTATCACGACATTGGTGACACTCGGTGGGAATACCCCATGACATTGGTGAACAGCTTGGGATCAATCCACGCCGTTACTTCAACGAAGAGAAAGAAGAATTAAAAATACAGAAGGAATAAATACAAAGCATCTATGGAAGAAATTTTTGAGTGATGAAGAAACTTCTAGACGCTTACAAGCAGCGAGAAAGCGACACCAAGAAAGTCTCAGCTCCCCCTTCTCCGACAGTATCATGTTACCTGATCCTGTCACTCTCCCCCACCCCCGTATTGGCAAGGCCCCCAACAGTAAAAGGACAATGAGCACCTACATGTACGCCGTCGTCAGAGTGAGTCGAAGTGTTACCGGGGCTTTGAATGAAAAAGCCCCTTACCAGAAGTATATGTTGCCGGATCCAACCAAGAAGATGGCGAGTCATCGATCTTAGGCGAGAGATGGAGAAGTTGGCGGGAACCTCCTACGCCCAGGATAAATAGGAACCCCCTCCTCCATTGTCTATTGCCATGATGCTCTTCAAGCAGTTTCTCAATATAGCTAACTACTTGTGATCTGTATCTAGTGAGTAATGGGACAATTATTAAAAGAAATTGAGGTCGGCAGATGCCGCCATTTTACTTTGTAGATATGCTTTGACTCAGCCGACCCGCCTATGAGGGGTGTAGCCCTAGTAAGTTATATAAAAGTTGAATTTCTGTACCCATTACTAACATGGATAATTTGCACTAATAATTATAAGCAGTAATAAACTACATTTTTGCTATTATTTGCATAATATAACGAAATTGCGTTTGAAGGGTGTTCCATTTATTTGTATTAATACCTAAGTTGGTATTAAGAAGGTAAATGTATTGATTTTAATTGAGAAGATTTAATGTATGTGTAAAAGCATTTTTATATTAATTTCTTAAACTGTAAGAAATTGAGTGAGGAAATCCTTGCACCCGTTTTCAAGGTTCTTCCTTTTTGTTTTGTTTTTTTGCGGGTATAATTTTTTTTACCAGAGAAAGACAGAAATGACAGATCGTTCTTCAAATGTTGTAATGATGAAGAAATTTATATTAATATACGTGTGTAGCATGTCTTTTTGAAGAATAAGAGAATGTTGTGATATTATTTAGACATGAGTTTTTATATTTTTGCGCTATGCAGGAGGGGAAATGTAGTCAAGAAGCTGTGCTGGACAGCATAGAGGGGAAGAAAGAAAGTTGTTGTGTAGCCTTAACGCACCTTAGTGGGAGTAGAGGGGGGACATAGGACTGGTAACGCAGCCATGTGACCACACGGCCCAACCGCGGTTCTACACACACACACACACACACACACTCCTCCAGAGTGAGGGGGAAGGGAAACGCATGTGCAGTAAATAGAAAAATGACTAGAAGGGGGGAATTATACAGAGAGAAAGGGGATGAGTGTTTGGAAGTGATGCAGCAAGTGAGGCAGAGAATGGGTATGACTGACTGGGGATATAATGGGAGGGGTTGCTTTCATTTGTGGAATCGCGGGAAAGTCCACTGGGGAAGCATGATGGGAAAGGAGTCTGCGAGGAGTCTTCCCCTGCTCCACCGTGTCTTTATCCGGCCATATCACTGTATTGTTATGGGTGGTGATGTGCTGTTGCAATATCTATTAAGGGATATTTTTGAGAAAGTGATTCTCCACCTGCCCAGAAATAGTTGGGATGCCAAGCTTGTTTTATTTTTGTTTCATCCCCTACTCCGCCAATGAGATTATTATTCGATGTCTGAGAATTCCAAGATAGATATTAAGTAATAAAGGACGTGAATCGATGAATGATTCTTTATTTTCCTTTCTAGCTGCAGTATATACATTATTTGTCCGAAAGAATATGTTAGATAGATAGATTAAAACTTTGGAAGTTTTAGCTATGATAATGTTTGTCACAATTATTTCAGCTTGGTCATGAAGAAGGGAGTGTAAATTCACAAATAATTACAACAAGAATGTCAAACATCCATTTCCTGCATTTGAACGAGACAAAGTTGTTCCAGAAACCAAAGAGATAGGGGCAGAACAGCTCCTGCATGCAAAGCTCCCCACGAAAGCTAGCCATTTGAAGGGTACAAGACAGATATTGGGCAGTACTTTTGTGTAGGAAAAGGAAAAAGAGCAAAAAAGAATTGTAAGTATGAAGAGGAGAAAATTGTACAGCTCCCCCCTGTCTCCTGAAGTAGTTCTGTTGAATAGTCACTCAAAAAAAATTCACATTTGTGATAGTAGAAGAATATATATATATTAATTTTTCATGTACAACTCCTTAAGAGATTATGAAACTCAAGCAAAATGCATTCTTTAATGTTGCAAATTAAATATGATTTTTAATTTTATTGCCGCATACACATAGACAAACTTTTTATATTTTTTCAGATACCCGTTTTTGTTATATAGTTTTTTGTCTTGAAAAAAATCTTCAATATCTTTGTCCCTTTGATATATTGTAATTAAAGAGTTTAAAAAAAAAGATTATCTAGAGATAATTATTGTTAATTACTATCATTGTCATGAAATTTATAATTACAATTGATCTAATTAAGATAATTGAGATTATCAGAGCTTATATGTTGAGTTTGAAATTTAAAAATAATGATACTTAAGTCATTTTAAGTCGTTTATTAAGAATTGTAAATTTGTTGATAGTAGTAGAAATATTATCACATATGATTGCAGTATTTTGCTTAGATTTCATCAGGGGTATGTTGACTTATAGCAAGTGTGTGCTTCGACTCAACCCTCTGCTTTATAGAAAGAGAAAAGATTGTCATAATAGACAAGGATGTGTATGCTCATTTTGGTAAAGTCCTTTGCATTGTTAAACAGAAAGGAATGGATTTGTGCTTCGATGTTTCTGCAGTTGTACACTAAGTTATTTTGTTTTTATTCTTCTTTAGATGTTAGAAAATGACTGCAGTTGCGCTCTGTCCACTTGTATAGTTTGGGCAGGAAGTCAAGTAAAAAATAAAAACGGGCCTTATGAGCGAATATTATACGTTTTTTGAAGAAAAGTAAAGTCTCTCTCTCTCTCTCCTCTCTCTCTCTCTCTCTCTCTCTCTCTCTCTCTCTCTCTCTCTCTCTCTCTCTCTCTCTCTGGACTGTCATGGTGGCCGGATTGTTTACTACAGACGAATGAGTGAGCTCTACAGTTATTGTTCAATTCTGAGGGTTCTACAGAGCTGTTTGATTCTCACCTTGCCGAAATTCATAGTAAGATACAGACGTCATTTTAGTGTCAACAGTGCTTTTATGGGTTTTTTGGACTTAGTCTGTAGTTTCGAGAAAAAGCTATCTGTCAGTGGTTATGCCCCCTTCGTTTGGCTCTCTCGGACTTGCTCATGCACAGACGACGTGTATGACGTCGTCGTCTCCCTCTCTCATTGACGTCTCTCCACGCTAGTGTTACCACCTCACCTAGCATCATGGACTATTCGGGACCATCCTCCGTGGCGGATATCGAGGCCGACATAGCCCTGTGTGACGAGGATGGCCAGGATATGCAAGATTGGCCTCCTCTTCCACCCTGTAGACATCAGCAGCCGCCAGCTGGAGTTATGTGCTCTCACCCTCATCCTCAACTTCTGAACTCTGCTTCCTCTAAACGCCCCATAGACCATGGGTCTGATTCCAGCAGTGCCTCAACGTCACCTCATGCCAAAACGCACAAGACAGACAAGGATGCTGTTCCTTTTGCAGCCCTTGGCAGTCCCTTGCCCTGCCCTCTTCCTACTGCTGCCCCAGCCTTTGCTCCCCGGGCAGATTATGTCAAGCTGGGCTTCCAAGAAAACCTCTCCAGTGAAGTGAAGCTTCGTTGGCTTACTGAAGTCACCAAAACTTTTTGTCTCAATTGGGAGCTGGCTGAGGTGAAGATGTCTTTGGTGGTACATCTCGCTTTGTCTACATCTCGAGGCGTCACAGGGACATCATTGACAGGGTCACGAGTGGTGATTTTCTTTCTCTACGGTGTGATATTCAGGACTAGATTGAGCAGCCCCGTAAATTCCCAACATACCTCGTTACTCGCTACCCTATTGCACTTGACCCTTCCCTTGCCAAGGAGCTACCAGGAGTGCACCCTGCTCGGCGGCTCTTTCAGAACGGGGAGCCTATCAACCGTATTGTCATCACCTGGAGTCTCCCTGAACCACCCCTACCAGTCGTTGAGTTTTCCTTTCTCCCTTGCCTCTCTTCCTGTGAGTTGTGCAGGATGAAGGACAAGCAGCCTTGGTGTTTTAAATGCTGGGGTATTGGCCATATCTCACGCTATTGTTCTGCTCCAGCCAGATGTGCGTGGTGTGCTGCTGGCCATGATACATGCTCCTGCCCGCACCGTATACCTTCCTCATCTGCTCCTGCCACTGTTTATGATGCTGCTTCGTGATCCACGTCTCAGCCTCCACCAGACACTTCGCAGTGGAAGTGTGTTCAGTGCAACATGCCTGGGGTCAACGTCTGGCATGGCTGTGCTAGATGGTCTCGTGCCACACCACCTGAGCGCGCTCCACCGCCCCGCCATCACCCATCGCCGCACCTTCCTCTCTATGTCCTACTGACTCTGCTGACATCATTGCTCTCCGTAAGGCTGTTACTACCCTGGAGTCCCGCTGTACAGCTCTCACAGCTCGCTTTGATACCATAGGTGCCCGCACTGACAGTATGGTCACCCAGAAAAGCTACAATGGAAAGGACTCTCGCAAGTTTGGTCGAGTCTCATCCTGTTGTTATCGACATCATCATGAATCTCACTGACAAGCTTAATAAGGTCGCCTCCCACCTTGAGAAGTTGACCGATGTGCAGCCCAGGTCTTCTTCGTCCCATTCTCCATCTGACAGTGCCCTGCCCACTTCTGCCCTCCGCAAAAATAAGAAAAAGATTCGCTAGTTGCATACAATTTCATGCCATCTCTTGGAATGCCTTTGGAATTAGACACTCTCCTAAACTCACTGCACTTAGAGCCTATGTTTATCGTCATCAACCACAGGCTATTTTCATACAAGAGGCTTTTCCTGGTGGTGCTCCACCAGGGGAGGAGGCTCCTATGCTCACATTATACCAGAAGAGGACTCATTACCTACATTCATTCCTCCATGCCTCACACGCTACTTGGTTCTTCTGCACAAGTTGATATGACCTTTCAGCTCTTTGAAATCACTGTCGGGAATGGTATTCTTCGATTGTGCAATGTCTACTCTGCCCTAGGTGTGATTAATCTACCAGCCCTTCCAATACCTACAGACAGTGGAATGATCTATATGGGGGATTTTAACGCCAGACACCCCGCCCTTGGTGATTCATCTCCCACTCCCAATCGCGGTGGCAAGCCTCTGCTCGACTACATCCACTGCTACCGCCTCGCGCGCTGGGATACTAGTGGTGCCACGCACGCTCGTGGGGTACTGTAGATCACATTCTCACAGCTGGCCTTGTGGTACCTAATGTCTCCTGCTCTTCTATCCCTTCTCTCTTTTCTGACCATGTTGCCCTTAGCCTGAAATACTCCATACTTCTGACTCCAGCTACCCTCCCCCATCACTGCACCCGCATCTCTATCCCTCCCAAATACTGCCCCACTTATATTTCCTTTATCTCTCACCTCCTTCCCACTTTTTATCTCCTTTCTCCGGACAGCTTATACAACTCCCTGGTGAATTCTACACATAACTTCTACACGCATTATGTTCTCAGACCGCACGTTCCACGTCGCCCTGAGGCCCATTCCTGGACTCTGGATCAGCATATTGCCCAGCAGAAAGGACAGCTGTGGATACTGGACTCTCCTTTCAAAGACAGCCCACGCCTGACCACCTGCACCAATATCAGTTGGCGAGGGATGATCTGGTTGCCCTGAAGAAGTGCATGTACATGGAGTATTGGCAGAAATTTACTGTTAGTATTAACCATCAGACTAATGCTGGGACTATGTGGCATCTAATTAGGAAGGCTGTCAAGAAGAAATCCACCTGTGCTCTACACCACAGTCTGCTTGAGTGTTCTCAGGACCTCATTACTACCTGGTTAGCGCAGTCACAAATTTGCAACCTTCCTGGAAATGTTCAAGAGGCACTCTCCACGTGCCGCAGTGTTCGTAACCTCTGCCTGATGGGTGCAGTACTACAGACGGATGACGAGGATGACATCCTATTCACAGAGGATGAACTACGATGTGCTCTTGCTAGGATTAAGGCTACTGGGGAGGATGGTCTTACATATCAAGTTCTCCGTCTTCTTCAGAAAGTTCCTGGTAACCCCTACTGCAGCTCTTCAATCTTTGCTTTTGATTGGGGCATGTGCCCTCTGCCTGGACTAGAAGCACTATTATTCCTCTACCAAAACCTGGAACCGACAAATTTAGGCCTATCTCCTTCACCTCCAGTTTCAGCAAAGTGTTTGAACGCATCCTTCTTGACCGGCTCATGCACCGTCTACAGGATAAGCTCTCCCCAAGTCTTTGTGGTTTCCTCCCGCAACGGAGCACACATCACTGCCTCCCTGAACTCTACACCCGTCTTTCTCCCACCAGTGTGGTTGCCTTCCTGGACCTCAAATCTTCCTTCGATATCACCAACAGGGAAATTATTCTTGACCAGCTGGTGGACTTTGGAGTTCGGGGGAGCATACTAAAATGGATACGGGGATATCTCTGCAACAGAACTTCATGTGTCCTTTTTAAAGGGTCGCATAGCTCCTATGAACGGTTTGAACTGGGCACTCCTCAGGGGGTGTGCTAAGTCCTTTTCTATTCAATATCCTTATACATCATCTGCTCTCCATTCTTCCTGTCATCCCCGGTACTACAGTTACCTGCAATGTGGATGACATATGCATCCACACGACCTCAACTCACGACTTTCAGCACATGCTCCATGTTTTTTACGTGTCTGCTACCTCCTGTGGCCTTATTATCTCCCCAGAAAAAAGCAGGATTTTTACTTCACGCAACTGCAGAGCACTGCCCGCATTCACCATGGGTGGTAATGTCATCCCTCACTGCACACAGTACATGTATTTAGGTGCACCAGTCCGGATCATTCCAGCTATACTTGCACGTCAATGAATTCATCCCTTTGTGAAGAGCCTTCTTGACCATCTAGAGCCCCGCTTTGCCCCTATCAAGTGGCTTGCTAACAATGCTGCAGGTGTCTCCATCCCAGTGGCGAGGACCCTCTACATCATACTACATCTGTCAGTGGTCGACTATCTGTCTCCTGCCTTGTGTCAACTTCCTAGACCAGCTCTTGAGCCACTTGAAAAGTTCCAGAATCGAGTCATGAGATTTATCTTGGGATATTCTCTCTCTACTCGTATTGTGAGTATACAGTTGGAGCTCAACTTGCCCCCTCTTGTGGAGAGGATTTATGCCAATGTGTCCTATTTCACTGTTAAGTGTCTTCACTACCCCCTTCTTGCTCCGTACTTCTCTGCTGTCATGAGGACGTCCCTGGATCCAGACGCACCCAGGCTCCCGCTTCGAGCAGGAGGTCATAACCTTATCAGTGTGGTGAGTGACATTCTCCGTGGCCTTGACATCAACCTGCCTGTGCAGGCGGCTGTCCCAGCTTTACCACCCTTGTGTGTCCCCCTCCCCGCTGTCACATATACACCGACCTCGAAGGATGCCTATCCCCCCCTGCAGAGACAGTTAGCTCTGGAGACTATCGCTGATGTGTTCACGTCTGTCCCTGCAGCACACCACGTCTATGTTGATGGTTCTGTGCAAGCAGATGGGAGGGCAGCATGTGCTGTGTTTTCCCCCACCATGGAGCCACCTGTGCCGGCTGATTCATGGATTGGCCGTAGACTACCCACTTCGTCGAGCTCCACCTACTGTGAACTGAATGCCATCTTGGATGCCGTGACTCTCCTTGTTCGACAACGAGTGAATGGGGTAATAATTTGTGTACTCTCAATCGGCCCTACGTGCCCTATCCTCGCCAAGACCCATCTGTGGGTGACATATTATGTCGCCTCGCTGCCACTTGGGATGCTTCTCTTGTTGTGTCGTTTGTATGGACGCCCTCTCACATTGGGCTGACTGGCAACGACACAGCGGATAGTCTTGCTAAGGCGGCCTGTATGCTGGATGGGCATGCTGTGGATGCTGGAGCCCTCCCTCTGATACCTACGCAACATCATCTACTCAGCTGGGTTTGCCATGAAGGTCTGGCGCAAGGATGCGGAGAGGGCCAACAGTGTGTCCATACAACACCATGCTCACTTTCTTCACAGTCGCTACAAGTATCGCAGATGCGGGTTAGTGGTGAGGAAACACAATGTAGTTAGTGCTCGGCTCAGAATGGGGTATCGGCCTTTATGGCAGGTCTCCCAGGCTCTAGATATGCCACAGTACACTCCTGTAAATTATACGACCGTCCTAATGCTAACACTCTTGACCACTATTGTCTTCATTGCCCCACAGTGAGAGATGTTTTACAACGAGGTCAGCACTTAATACAGTTCTGCTCATTTTTACTTAATGATGACAACCTTGATGTTATTCTTGCTCGTTATCCTCACTTTGGTGGCCATTAATTATATTGTATTGTATATTATATATTTTCTTTGTATGTTGCTGTATAATGCTGTTTTGTTTTTGTTTGTAATGTGTGTGTGTTCTGTGCTTCTCTGAGCTTTTCTTTTGTACATAATGTACTTTGTGCTCCCATACTGTAGGTTGTGTGTTAGTATGTAGCAATGTTTTACCAATGTGTAAACTTCCCTGTAAACTATGTTCTATTCTTGGATGTGCATCCATTTGAAGCATTATGATGCCATTGATTTTGTATGTGTTCATGTAATGTCTGATGCCTTGGCACAATAAATTAATAAAATAAAATCTCTCTCTCTCTCTCTCTCTCTCTCTCTCTCTCTCTCTCTCTCTCTCTCTCTCTCTCTCTCTCTCTCTCTCTCTCATCCTTTTACCCCTTACATACTGAACAATGTTATTTCTCTATGTTGACAGAGTATCATAATCACTGATTCTTTTTAGATTTCTTTGCAAATGTGCTAGATGATAAGTGTGCCCAAGTTTTATTTCAGTTGATAAGTTTTTGCATGCTGATATTGCATAAATACTGCTAAGACATCAGTAGAACTGATTATTGTATGAGTTTTTCTGCCACATATTTGCAACTGTTTTAGAAAATAGATAAAGCTCCCACTGAAAAATTGGGCAACCAGAAAGTTTACGAATATGCTCCTATATATACAGATATATATACATATTATGACTGCAGAAATTCGAATAGCAAAAGGAGACAATGTTAGAAAGAGCATCGTTGTGAAGTACGAGTGTAAGACTCTGTTCTTACTTCGAAATGCCAGTCTCAATTGCATATGCGTGGCTATTCCTGAGTAGTATTGTTATTACTATGTTGGCTGTCATTGTTGCTATCACTCCATGGCCTTTTGCATAATTGTTATTTTAGTAAATGCTATCAGCAGTATACAAATGATTTGTATCTTTTATCTTGAATTCATGCTTGATATTACTGTAGTCACTGCTAATAAGATTATTTCTTTAGTGGCTGTTCTCAGCATTTAATGACTGTTCTTTTTGATATCTATAGTAGAGTAATGTTATGTATCAGTTACTCAGCTAAGTCCTAAATATCTTGGAATGATAACCTAATGGTGCAGACACATACTTTCCATTACCACCCTATTTCAAGGCAGCCCCGACCTGCAATTTTCAAATTTGATCTTCACAGACCAGTCCCTTTTACCCATGGAAGAGATTGCAATCGCCTGCAGATGCAGGAAGGCAATGCATACCCTCCGGATGCAAACAAAAGGCCTTTGTTTGTGTGCAAAGGTCATATGTATTCTTCCTGCATTTGTACTAGCGACATTAGGCTCTAATTTCCGTCCTTGGAATCTACTTCAGTATGATCATAATTTTCAGCTACTGAAGTGAGAGGCACTTTAGTCGTGCAGGAGCGTGAGAGGTGGTTAGAATCTAGGGCCACCTCAAAAGTCGCATGAAAGCGGGTGGGAGGGGTTCCGGTTAAGCTGGATGATGCATCGACTCCCTCCCTTTTGTTCTGCCAGTCTCCAGATAAGGAGAGAATTCGTGGCCTGTCTTCTTCGCCTGCCGCGAAGAAGACAGGCGGAGGAGTGGATAGTTAGAAAAATGAGATGGCAAGTCCTAGGTAATGATAACCCTTGGGGGGGGGAAATGAGAATCCCCCGAAAATTAAAAAAAAATGAAATATGGGAAAGAAAGAATCCCCATACATATCATAACATTAGCGAAAAGAGAAAGAAAGGGTATGGAAAATCCCTTATTAGTTAAATTACAAAGTATGTTCCCCCACGTATTAGAACTGAAAAACAAATGGGAAAGAAAATGTCCCCACCGTCTTTGACCACGATGTGTAAAGACAAAATTTATATATTTTTTATTTTTTTTCTAGCATGTATGTATGCATGTATATATGTATGTATGTATGTATGTATGTATATTTGTACCAACATGATAGTTTTAACGAGAAGGATTGTCGTGTTTACCCGCCTGCTAGTCCTACTGAAGTAGTCTCCAATTAAAAAAAATGCATGAGACAGCAAACTTTCGTATGCATGGATGGTTGCTCTCTCTCTCTCTCTCTCTCTCTCTCTCTCTCTCTCTCTCTCTCTCTCTCTCTCTCTCTCTCTCTTAAAATTGTTACTCTTATATTTACCTGAAGTCTCTCTGAACGCTATTACTTAACGTTTACGTGACTCTCTGTTTGTCTGTCTGTCTACCTATATATCTATGAATAAAAAAGAAAAATATAAATCATCGACATGTGGAAAGAGAAGAATGACAAAAGTTGCATCTTTTATCTCCCTCTACCTACCTGCCTCTATGTATCTATATATACACTCACACAAGTACACACACACATACACAT
>JAXCGZ010012651.1:0-19761 GCA_037179515.1 Halocaridina rubra | reverse complement strand
TTAATGACAACAGGTGTCCATGAGAGAGAGAGAGAGAGAGAGAGAGAGAGAGAGAGAGAGAGAGAGAGAGAGAGAGAGAGAGAGAGAGAGAGAGAGAGTTGTATTCCATTCCCAGTGATAATATACATTCCTATGCAGTATATGTTTGCGTGCATAGATATACGGAATTATATAAGCTTCAGATATTGAGTGTGATTTATTGTCTCAACTTTTTGTGTGTGCTAGTGCGTTTAGTATTTTTGCGTGCACTTTTACATAATGCGTTTTTGGGTGCATTTACATATACTTTATTTGCGTATGTTCTTATTTCATGTTCTTGTTAGTGGTATTAATGAGCGATTTGCGAGCGCTTTCATTTAACGAATCTTTGGATACGATCACGTATAATGTTTGCGTGTGATCACATTTAGTGTGAACATATGTGGAATTTGCGCGCACTCACATTTGCTCACTATGTTTTAATTCAATTTACATGTTTGAAGGCCCTCTCACCAAATAAAGTTTTTTGCGTGCATAGACATTTGATATGTGTTTGCGTGTACTATCAGGCAAGTAGTGTGTGTGTTTAGGTGTGTTTTGCATTTTTCTTGTTTTTCGTGCATTTGGTTACTTGTTAAGTTTTGTATGTGTGGATATTTACTGTTTGCGTGCGCTGTCAGTAATTAGTGTTTTTACGTCTTTCTTGCTTGTGTTTTCAATCCCATGTAACGACAGCAAATCGTCTTGCATCTCTGTGCTTGCTAGACTTACCTTAGTGGGTGATTTGTATGTTTGAGTGCGCGTGCGTATAGCGTTTTGGGCCTGTCTTAATTGCAGTTTTGAGTCCTACAGCTCTGTGCTTCTAAAATTCAAGATAGCTGGCTGGCTGATAATAATGATAATGATAATAATGAATATTATTATTATTATTATTTTTATTATTATTATTATTATTATTATTATTATTATTAATATTGTATTATAATTATTACTATAATCATAATGATAATAATCGTAATCATAATATTATTATTATTATTAATAATAATAATAATAATAATAATAATAATAATAATAATAATAATAATAAGAAGAAGAAGAAGAAGAAGAATAAGTAGTAGTAGTAGTAGTAAAAACAATCGGAGCCAGGAAGCAACAGACTCAGCTTTCTTCAATTTCATTACCTCAGTGGTTAATTAGTAGATAATTAAGTGAGAACTCTATTAACATATCTAATTAACAATTTATTTATTTGTATATATTTATTTTTTTAATATTTTGTATGCTTGGGATCCTTAATATATAATAATAATAATAATAATAATAATAATAATAATAATAATAATAATAATAATTATGATAGTAATAGTGGTGTACCTGAAAAAAATTGATTGTAATTCCTTTGTTACCTGTAGAACTTTATAAATCTATCTAAAGTTTAGCAGATAGATAAATAGATAGACTATCAAATGGTTCTACACGTAAGCCTGTTAATTTAAAATGAATGAAAAAGAATCAGTAAAATTAAAGAAAAAAAGATCTAAGAACTGAGAGAGAGAGAGAGAGAGAGAGAGAGAGAGAGAGAGAGAGAGAGAGAGAGAGAGAGAGAGAGAGAGAGAGAGAGAGTGTTGAAGGGTGTGAGTCAGCTGGTGCCGGCGCAGATGGTTTTGTTCCCCTTGTTGGTGTTGGACCATCTGTGAAATAGACCCAGAATATAATAAAGGCCAGTGCCAGCTGAAGGAAAAAGAAGTCTGCTGCTTCTGCCGCTCTAATAGATCCCCCTCTCTCTTGGCTTTGAGGTTTTCTGTTGGGTGATGTGTGTTTCTTTTTCAACTTCTCCTTCTGAGAATCTGGTTACCTCTTTATGCTGCTTTCGTTTTTTCTTCAAAGAAGCAGGTTACCTTATCTTTATGACACTTCCACTACTAATAAAACCTCTTCTTTATATGACTGCCGCTTCCACTTTAAAGAAACTGGTTACCTCTTCATTAAAGTTAAAGGTTAAAGTTTGCTGGGTTTTAGCCCTCCTCTCAGGGGGGTCGCCCCTGTTTTGGCGGGCGTCATCCCTTACTGTGGTGTCCAGCCACAGCAGTAACCTCCCCAGTAAACAGCTTAATCTCTCTTGCCTGGACGAGGCTCAATCTGCCGACCTCATGAATGCGAAGCCAGCGCGTTACCACTGTACTAGCCACTTCCCATTCTGCTTTTTCCTGTGACAATCTGGTTACCGCTTCTTTATGCCTCTTCCACTTCTACTTTATGCCACTTCCACTTCAAAGACTCTAGTTACTGCTTCTTTATGACACTTCCACTTCTAATTATATATTTCCCTCTTCATTTTGCTAATGTTTGCTTGTATTTTTTTTCTTCAGTGTAATTAAAGCTCTTTTTTCCCCATATTATATGTCATCGATTTTCAGTTTCTGCTGTTGTGAGTTCTCTTATGCTCTTTTTATTTCGTCTGTTTCATTTTTCCTCTTGGTCGATTGACCAGATCTTTTTTTATTTCCTTTCATCTTTTTCTTTTCTTTTCTTTTCTTTATCCAGTTCTGTTTGTTAATGGTTTTTTGTTGGTTTAGTGTTGTCTCTTAAAACTGATCTGGCCTATTTTCACTTGCTTTAATGGGTTTAGTGAATTCGTTTAGTTAGCTCAGCCAGGCTTAGTATTGTCTCTTTATCTTGGGTTGGTCTTTTTTTTTGTTTATTAGGTTTAGTAAGGTTTTTTGTTTAGCTCAACCAGGTTTAGCTTTGTCTGTTATCCTTGTTTCGATCAGTTATTCATAGTTGATTGGGGTTTTTAAGGTCTTTTTAGTTAGCTCAACCAGGTTGAGTATTATATTTTAAACTTATTTCCTTCCTTTTTCTTGTATAATAGAGTTTAGTCAGGTCTGTAACGTAGCTCAGCCAGTTTTATTATTGTTTCTAAAATGTTTTCTATCTTTTTTTCTGGTTTGCTTTGGTTTTGTAGGCTTTTTACTTAGTTCAGACGATTAATTTACTGTTTTACTATTTTACTGTTGTAGTTTTGCCCTTTAAATATCTTTTCTAAAATTCTCCTTGAAAATATAAACTGTTAATACCCATCTGTGTCCTAGGAAATGGAAAAGACTTATTATGATGATAGACAGACTGCACAATTTTTAGTGGAAATTAGAAATATATTTCGTACATTGGCAAACCCTGCCTTAGTTCGAAGTCTCGTACCCTTGTTATCTGTATCGTGTGTTTGGAAAGACTTGCTTTCTGCGAGAGAAATTTCTAAACATCTGTCTCCCGTTCCCTCGCTCGGCCTCTTTCAATTGACTTTTACGGTATGCAGGGGAACGCAGCAAAGGATGTATGTGCTCTCATTCCTATCAAAAGATACCCCTACATTTTTTCACTGTTTAGAATTTTACAATATTTTATTATCTATAATATTTTTTTTAAATATATAGCAACAGACAGTGTATAGATATGCGTTTATGCCCTCTTCCATGTGCAACATTATTTCCATTTTATATGTTTATTTAAAAAAATTAATAATCTCCCTTTTAAGGGGGTTGGCTGAGTCAAAGCAAAATCTTGACTCTAGTGAAAGGGCAATGCAAGTAAGGTGATTCCCAGTCCCCCTTGATCTGATACATTTAGTTAACTTTTACGACACAGTGAACCTAGAGGAGATGTTTTTGCCCTTCTCGGAGGGATCTTTCCATATGCAATAGCCATAATCCCCCTTGTAAAGGATGTGGCTGAGTTAAAGCAAAACTTGATTCTTGAGGGAGGAAAATATGAAGAGGGGATGCCCAGTCCCCTCATTCTACCCCATTTAATCAACTTTATAACATGCAGGGGAATAAGGAAGAAGTATTCTTGACCACCTCCAGAGGGAATTTCCATTACATACTTTCTAGTATTTGCTCTATTTTTCAGACCTTCACTGCTTGGTGTAACTCCCATCTGCGTAAGGCGGGCACCCTCATCGAGAGCATAGAGGAAGAGTTCCGCAATGGCCTTAAGCTCATGTTGCTGCTCGAGGTAAGTTTGGAAATATCTCCGATTCTTATAGTTTTGTAGCCAAGGACACCTTATGGTTAGTCAGAAAAGCTTTGTACAGTGACCCTATGTAACATTTAGAATTTGTAGTTTTAAGTTTTCCTGTGGATGCAAACTACATCAAGCCGTAAAACCTCTCTTTTAGGATCAACTTTCCTCTATATATTCTTCGCTAAATGTATGAATGTTGCTATTTTTAGCCATTTTATGTCGCTATTAATCCCTATTCTAATGCGTATGAACACTGACTGGAGCTTGGAAATGAAAGGCTGGATGCCCCTCCTTACACCCCATGGTAGGCTTTAAGAGGTTTGGTCATTTCCCAAGTTGAGTGTTCTAACCACTGAGCTAGCTAGGATAATATGGCCCAATAAATCAGCAAGAAGATCCATAATTACACAAAAAGGAGGGATTGCCACTGCTTACAGAGCTTGAAACTTAATGCAAGCTTCATATTTAGAAGCCCTACTTAGGAATTATTGTAAAATTCTTTAACAAAATAGGAATTGAAATATTTCTTTGAGTAAGAGAACTGAACAGAAAAATTATGCATTTCATTGGGTGTGGTACAGTATTTTTTTTTTTTATGATTGTGACACTGGGACAGGCCCAAAAAAAAATAAATCTACCCTCATCGAGCCTGGGCATAAAGAAAACATAGAGAAAAACAGAGATGGGGAGTATTGTGACTTGTCAGATGTGAAGGGACAATAAGACTTGTGTAACGTTATCCAAAAATATTCGTTGTTGATGTAGGCATAGAAGGAGAACCGTAATTGTAGGAAGACTTAACATCGAACTGTCCTGGACTGTCTTATTCAAGTCCACAAGACCATTCAACTGTAGCTTCACAGTGCAGATTTTGTGTACAAAAGCTCTAATTGCAAGTTTTGTTGATAAAGTTTTAACTTTCTTTGGTCATTAAAAAGCATTGGTATTACTAACGATGCATTGTAGTGTGGGAAAAACTAAATCTTGGTGGCAATAATTGCCAATAATCAAAACAACGAACGTCCTTCCATGGAGCGCACTATCTTATGGCACAATTTGTCCCCAAATGAATGAGGATGGACACAAATATGTTAGAGCTAGAGGAACTAAGGCTGGGTTCCTCCCCTATAGCCCTGTGATGCGATCACACGTGCGTCAATCGCTTTCAGACTGGCTCATTCTACTGCTGAGCTACCGCAGCCCGAACATCCTCCCACAAATACTCATATGTTCACTGAATAACTAAAGTAGTTGTTTATTGTACTAGAAAACCCGTTGGAGATGTACAAAATGGACGAATATATTCGCTGATCATTCAAATACTCAGTTGGGAAGTGAAGATTTGTGTCCTTGTTTTTAATAGGGGTGACACAAGCATTGTTTTAGCTGGGAGATTAGGGCTGGATACTCTTCTTAACACCCAGCACTTGGCTCGAACCTGTATTATGTGCTTCCCTATTCGCATATTCTACCACTGAATTATTCTACCACTGAATTATCTCTTCTCTTTTACCAGAATATATACTAGGTACATGGTCAAAAATTCTTGACATAATCCCCATACACTAGGGAAAATCTGTTGAAAAAAATAGTCAGTATAACTCAGTAAAGCTTTAATGCCTTGTAATTATGTTGTTAATGCTTCCAGTTCATTCACCATTGTATGTATCTTAATATGTCCCCATTAAAATAGGGATGAACACAGACATGTTGGAGCTAGGGAATTAATATTTGATGCCTTTTTTAACGTGTCGCAGTGGGATCAAACCTACGTCAGTAGCTTCCCAAATTGCACTATCTACCACTGCACTACAGCAGCCCCCAGATAAATGATTAATGTATAGAATGATATTTTGAAATCTTGTAGCTAAATATTGATTGCAATGATGTTTTAAAGCCTTGTAAAAAATGCTAAATGTTTTTTGATGTAGTAAATATAAGACTTCATATGCTTACCACCACGTATGCCAATGACACAAAAACACTCCTTAAGAGCTCTGTGGGAAAGCCAGAGATCGGCAGTGGCCTTTCTTAGGGACTTGAGGCTCTTCAGACTGGCAACTTAGGGGATAACAACAGTAACATACACTCCCTGAGAGCTCTGTGGGGAAGCCTGGGATTGGCAGTGACCTCTCTTAGGGGCTTGGGGCCATGTGGCCAGGCAGCATAGGGAACAACAAGAACACTTCATATTCTTTCACTGTGAAAACAGCTATATTGAATTTTTGAGTGCTGAAACTGTATTTTGATACAGTATAGTTACCGTATCCAAATTTCTATGATACTTCTATATAACCTATAATAGTTTCATGTCATAGGAAAACTACTTATGCCATGCCCAGTACTTGTTTCTCGTGTATTTTCCAGGTCATATTTGCTGTATGAAAGTTATAAGTAAATTGTATTAGTTCCTCGCAATGTAGAAATTAGTTTTGCTGTGCCCAGTTCTTGATTCTAATGCATTTTCCAGGTCATCTCTGGAGAGACCCTCCCCCGACCTGACAGAGGCAAGATGCGTTTCCACAAGATTGCTAACGTCAACAAAGCTCTGGATTTCATTGCCAGCAAAGGCGTCAAACTTGTCTCTATCGGTGCTGAAGGTGAGATAATTTTCTGGCTTCAGAACGTATATGTATGTACTGTATATATTTATATATGTGTATGGACATGAGTATATATATATGTATGTTTTGAAGACCTTACCTAAAAGGAGTTAAAAAAAAATCCTGTCTTATGGTACATTTTAGCTTGATTTTCGTGTGTTCAGAGTAAGATATTGGTTTAATGCATTTTTCTTTGCGATTCCTATTTTCCCAATTTCAGCATATTTACTATTTTTTTATTTTTTATTTTTTTTTTACACACAATATTTTTCTAAGACACCTGGTGAATGACCAGAAATATTCCACATTTCTCCTGAAAACACTTGATGAATCTTGTGATTATCTTAACCAAGCAGATGCAGTTAAAAATTATCACGTGATTATTTATTACATGTAATCAAATCATCCTTACTGAACAAATTATCCATGTTTTATGTCACTATTAGTCCCTTTTTTTGGAATGGACACAGACAGATTGTGGCTGGAATATTAAGGATGAATGCCCTTTTTAACACCTCACTGTGGGCTCAATCATGGGCCTGTCAACTCCTGAGTTGAGTATATTGACCACTCAGCTATCATGGTCCCATCTATGTCAAGAAGTGATAGTAATTTTTTTGTCTCGTGCTTTTTCATTACAGTCAACCATGGATTGGTTAGTAGAATTGAAAGATTTGAGTTGAAGAGTCTTATATTATAAATATTCCATCAGAAATTGTTGATGGCAACCTGAAGATGACTTTGGGTATGATCTGGACCATTATCCTGCGATTCGCCATCCAGGACATCAGCGTAGAGGAGATGACAGCCAAGGAGGGTCTCCTGCTGTGGTGCCAGCGTAAGACAGCGCCTTACAAGAACGTCAACGTACAGAACTTCCACACTTCCTTCAAGGTTTGTATGCTTGACCAGATACCACGAATAAAAGTTATTGTTGTTTCCTGTTTTTTGTGGGGAATTAAGGCTGGATGCCCTTCCTAAGTTCCTGTGGTAGGAGCAAACTCGGGTTTTCCACTTCTGACTTAAGTACTTTAACCTCTGTGCTACTGCTTTCCTCCACTAGCTATATATAAAAGTAGTTAAATTTTTTTTTTTTAATGAGTCACAAGTAGTCCTATTGAGGGTGGACACAGACAAGTTAAAGCTGGGGGATTAAGGCTGGATGCCCTTTCTAATGCCAGATGGCGGAATGGAACCCGTATTTGTTAAGTTCTTTGCTTCCTGACTTGCATACTCTACAGCTGATCTCCTGTGACCCCATTGATCTGCAATTTGGAAAATTGCAACTCACAAATCTATTCACTACAACAAATATACAAATATAAAAGATCTAATATTATGAAAGTTTGCCAATAGTAACCTAATTACAGCTTGTTAAGCCAATTTCTGGCTGATTAGGCCTACTTACTGTGATTACGTTTAATTTTGGCAATTCCTTAGTATTTTGTGTTTTAAATTTATACAAATAGATTCATTTAATGAATTAGGACATTTTTCATGTGTCAGAAGCTACCCATTTGTTTAATTTTTTGAAATTTGCATTTAAATAGTGTTCTTTACCTTCTGTCTTTTCAAATGAAAAACTTTAACTTTTTTACTGCAATTATATTTATTAATCTAATTACAATTATATATGCTGTTATATTGACCATGATAATATTTAACTACAATTATATGTATGTATCAAACAACTATTATGCATGTATACTGTAGCATTTAACTACAATTATTTGCATTTCCTCTATAGGATGGTCTTGCATTCTGTGCTCTCATCCACCGCCACAGACCAGATCTCCTCGACTACTCTCAGCTATCTAAGGATGACCCACTTCACAACCTTAACCTCGCCTTTGATATTGCTGAGAAGCACCTTGACATCCCAAGGATGTTGGACCCCGATGGTAATATTCCTTTTTTTGGACTTTAACTTAATGTAATTTACTTTATTTTTTCACAATTTTTGATACAAATTTAGATGACATCATTCCAATTCATTTACTTGGTTTTTGCCCTAATGATCAGGAATATAATTTTTTACGAGAGAAAACTGCCTTTTACGTTGCCTTTTATTGTAAATATAGTCCTGTGTTGAAGTTGTTTTAACTGATCAAGACCTGTTATTATGCTCTCATCAGTAGTTACTGTATGTAGCTGTATTATATTTGTACATTTGCTAATCAAGAATAAGTATGATATCACACTGGTACTTGACTTTAATATTTTTGTTAGATTATTTTCATTGTAAGATTATTGTAAAATTACTGTTCACAGCTCTTTCTTTTATGTAATGGAGAAAATTATTTTTGTCCATGAAGTTCTTTGAATCATGGCAAACTAATCTTGAAGCATTGTTCAGATTTTCAGGAAATGATCAGATAAGGATTGTACTTCAGGTAGTACTAAGGAAATTCGCAATTATTTATATATTTTTACCTTATTTGAATAAGATATGCATTTTGGCATTTTCTTCAAGTTGCAGTGATTTATAGCCATGAGGCCTTCAGATATGTAGGCATTTTTGCACCTGTCTTGATGGGCGCTACATTCCCAAATATCTGTAAGCATTTATTATATTATGTATTGCTTTCTAGTCCCAAATATTAGGGATTTCATGGTCTTGACAAATTTATTCAAAGAACAAGCAGGCATCGTACAATTATTCGTACCGAAACTGGTTAAAAATCACTGCTTCGCAGAGCCATTTTCTGCAAGTATCAAGTTACAGCTTAGTGAATTGAAGACTTAAAAATTACTACAGTACTTCAAAGAGCTATTTCCTGCAGGTATCATGTCGCAGCTGACGGATTTGTAAATTTACAAAATCTGGCTGTGTTTTCAGATTTGGTGAACACACCTAAGGCTGATGAGCGTGCCATTATGACCTACGTGTCTTGCTACTATCATGCCTTCCAAGGGGCCCAGCAGGTAAAAATCCTAAGGCCCTGCATCAGCATGGACTCACGAGCGCCCACACTACATAGCCCCTCTCTCTCTCTCTCACTCAGGCCACTAGACCCCTGTTGTATTCCTGCAAAGACTCTTAACATTCATTCTTTTAAGACTGAATTACAAGAAATTTGGATTCAGTAATTATGCTGAATATTCTGATTGTACCAAAGTGTAGTTTCATCTAATTTTGGAAAGAAATTTTCATAATTTCTCAGATTTTTATATAAAGTAAAACTTGTCATTTCCTTAGTCTTAGTGCCTGTATGAAAGAATGTCTCATTGATAATATTATAAACATTGAGCTAATTTATATCTCGAAATAGTTAGAGATGCATTGAGCCAAAGTGCTAATTATTCTGTTTCAACAACTGAATGATGTTGGAGTCCTTGCAGGTGTATCTAAATGTCTTGAGGATGATGTATTGCAAATATGTATATGATGATGATAAAATATAAACATGTCAGTTTTAAGAAGTTTTGTTCCTTATATGTAAGTATGTTTTAAGTGAGTGACAAATAAGGATTAAGAGTCCACTTCAGCTTTAACCTTACCCTGCAACCATCATCAGATCTTCATGTGCGTGGTTCATTCTCAGTTGAACAGTAATCTCTCTCTAGATGTCAACCATTGGTGTTATTAATCTAATGAAATTATAAACTCTGTTTCATAGCATAAGATTATTTGCAAAATATATCATCCTCATGCCAAAATTCTTTAGAATATGTTCAGAACTAACATCGAGGTAGTTGCAGCAATTATGAGCACCCATGAAGCTGGCGAAACCCCACTCCAGTATAAGAATAATAAAATGGCTAAAATGGCTGATGCAGCATTGAAGATTGATATGGCTAATGGCTGTTTTTAACTAGAATGTTCAAGTGATGGCTGGAGATATGCCCAGTGACAGCATACCCCTCAATGAGCTTGTTTTATGTAATGTCTTTTTCACTCATATGTATTTTAACACCTTGTTTTATTTCACAGTATTTTAACAAGACTCTAGATGAGTACTATAACTTGCATGTTTTAGTTTTTTATTACTTTTTGTTCTACAAATTGTAATGGTATAAAGCTTTGAAAATACTGTACCCATCGGTGGCATAATTTTGTTTATTTAGGCTGTTATTTTTTATCTTTTCAAATATGCTGGGTCTTTATCGTCTCGTCACCTTATCAAAGTTAAATAAATGTATGTTTACACAATTTTGTTGAGGCCATGTATATTTTTTAACATTAGTTAGTTTTACTCTCCTTTCTGTAACTTTGCCTGTGCATGTTAAGTCAATTATGCCTCATCTTACACTGTTTTATATAGTGTGGTTCTGAATATTCACAATCCCAAGTGGTGGAACCAATTAGCAGCCTAAGATGAGGGACAATTGTATATTCTTTATATGTTTTTCTTCTCTCTTTTTTTTTTTTTTTCCCTTTTTCCTCTATTTTAACCTATATATGCTACCATATAAGTACTATCTTCCCCAGATGCAGAATAATTTTTGTGGGGCCACAGACCCTACAAATCATTATATTGTAGCAATTTGAAAGTGTTTTAACATTTCCAGTGATGTCCCGTTAACATGATTTAATAATTTCTGTGCTTTTGTGCTCAACTAATTCAAACGTTAAAAGAGAGCGTTTTAGAATTACCCATTAGTGTAGATGTGTGACTTACTAACTATGTACATTCACAGACATATCTGAAGGCGTGCCGGACGAAAGAGCCGTCATGACATACGTTTCATCTTATTACCACACATTTACTGGTGTGCAGAAGGTTAGTGCTTTGTTACTTTAGTGAACACTTAAAACTCCACTTCATCATTAGGGTTGCTATTACCAGGGTTAATGTTAAGATATTTTTCTAAACTCGTAAAATGTTTCCAGATCCAGTTTATACACTTTGTAAGCATATTACTATTATTATTATTATTATTATTATTATTATTATTATTATGTTCATAAGCCAAGCAACAAGTTCACCTGGAAAAGGCCACCCTCCTTATAAGGGGAAATATGGCTCTTTTAAATAGATATACAGTAGATAATTCCTAATATCTAAAATTAATGTTAGTCTAAGCCTCCAGTCCCTAAGAACGAAATTTAAGTCATTGTTAATGAATAGCTTGATTTTTCTTTAGTAATTGTGATACGGTTGAATAGTAATATCCCTCCTAGATATTTTGCTATGCAGTGGCCAGCCTCCTCAGCAAGACATGATATCACATTCAGAATAAGAATAGAAGAATTACATAGCTGCTGTTCATTAAATTAAGTTTGAGATGTGGGAGTGGCAGCATAGTGGTGAGACTTTTCTGGGGGGAATTTGATAGTGACAGTAATACAGTGGGGAGCACCTGCCTATCTGGATCAAATTCCTAACTCCGACTGAGAAACACACTCCTCTGCTTTCGTCATACAAACTAATTTACAGTTGGAACTTTCTGTCTCTGTAACAGCTTTATCACCAGTTACTACAGTAGTAGTTTTATACTTTGTCTAGCAAAGAGTAGTTTAATGCTTTCCTTATCAAAATGATCCACTTATACATGGACAGCACAAGAAGTCTGAAAATGAGTATTCTTCTCATTAGGCTGAGATGGCTGCCAACCGCATCTGCAAGGTGCTGAAGGTAAACCAGGAGAACGAGCGTCTGATGGAGGAATACGAACGCCTCACCTCCGACCTGCTGGAATGGATCCGCCGTACAATCCCTTGGCTCCAGGCCCGCCAGCAGGATAACACACTGGCTGACTTACAGAAGAAACTGGAAGAATACCGTTCCTACCGTCGCAATCACAAACCTCCACGTGTGGAACAGAAAGCCAGACTAGAGACAAACTTCAACACACTCCAGGTGGGACTTCTAAATTTTACACCTCTTCCTTTCCTTTAGTTTTAAAACCTTACTTAATTAAATCCTCTCATATATAAGTAGATGCTTGTACAGCACTGCTATAAACAATTATATTTCAAATTTTTATGTATGCATAATTAATATTTTAATTATATGCAAATGCTTTGCATTTGTATTTAATTTTGTTTGGTTAAGGTATGTTTAGCACTGTGTTTTGTTTAGCTTTTGTGCAAAGCTACGTTGCTATACTTAGTACAGTATTGCGTATCTCTTTTGTACAGACAAAGCTTCGTCTCTCCAACCGCCCTGCATACCTACCATCTGAGGGCAAGAGCGTGACTGATATTGCCAATGCCTGGAAGAACCTTGAGGGCTGTGAAAAATCCTTTGAAGAATGGCTCCTCTCAGAAATGATGAGGTAAACTTATCCATACATATATATTGGTTACAATTTTGACATCATCATTGTTTCTACACCTAGAAATGACTCTGTGGTGCTCATATCTCGAAGACTCCTAACCGGAGACATTGAGAGAAGCTAAGGAAATCATTATAGAAGTCAGTACCTCACACAATGCATATGCTACCAACACAATATACGCTCCCTAAGAGCTCTGTGGGAAAGCTTGGGATTGGCAGTGGACTTTCTTAGGGACTTTGGGCTGTCCGACCAAGCAACTAAAGGAACAACAACAAACTTGGTATCTTTCTTAGAAAGAGAAATAATTTTTGTTTTCTTACATTTTGAATTAGTAGAGTTTTACTTGTTAGTAATTGTACATGCTAAAAGTTGTGCATATATACAGTTGAAATATCTCTAAAACAGCTTTGATGCAACATGTGGTACTTTTTGTTTACTTCATTTTTAGTTACTGAATCCATCTATATTTATCTCAATTTTTCTTCGTCAAATATGTAAGGAAAGCAGTGGCTTTATTCATTCACTCCAACCCCAGGTAATACACTATTACTACAACTACTACTGTCATTGCTATTGCTATTTCTACTACCACTACAACTGTTACTATTTTCCCAACGAGATGCCAATGGTCACTGAAGCTGGGGGGGGGGAGTCATCGGTCTTCAACCTGCCTTCCCCATCCTTACTTTTCCTGTGTACCGTACTGTGGCAAGGAAATACTTTTTGGGAAGATGGGATTGGCTGCCAGTTTCTCATTTACCTCTCTTAGTTGGTTCCTAAGGTGCATAGAGAATATGAGTAAGGTATTTTTTTCCTCCCACCACCTGGAATAATTCACATGTTAAGTCATTTGTAAATGACAGATCATGTCTATATGAGTAACCCCCAGAACCCCATGTAAAGTTAAATAACCTCATAAATTTTGAGATTAAGTCAGGCTTGGTGTGGTCAGGTGTGATAAGGTTAAGGGGCTTGCTTTGAAAATACGAAGAACCCTAGAACTCCTTAGGGTTACTCTTCAAGATCCTAAATAACAGTAGTCATGCCGGTTACCCTTTTACCTTCTGTATATTATCCATTAACTTTTTTTTTCTATAGATTAGAGCGCTTGGAGCACTTGGCCAAGAAGTTCAAGCACAAGGCAGAGATCCACGAGGCCTGGACTGCAGGCAAGGAAGAAATGTTGCAGAGTCAAGACTTCAGAAATTGCAAACTTAATGAGCTCAAAGCCCTCAAGAAAAAACACGAGGCATTTGAATCAGACCTTGCTGCCCATCAGGTTGGTTTTTATTTATATCTGTATATCCACTCTGACATCTACCCAACTCAGAATGGTATATTTACGTTTATTTTTTGGTTTATCGTTTTGTGTCACTATTTAACCCCATTGTTGGGATGTACACTGACAGGCTCGAGCTAAGGTATTAAGGCTGGATGCCTGCCTAGTGCCTAACAGTGGGCTCGATCAAGGGTCTGTCTCCTCCTTAGTCCAGTACTCTGATCATTGCGCTACTGTGGTGCCCAGTGGTTTATCATCCGAATCCGACATATTTTTTTTATGCTAATGTGCTTATGGACTAATATATTCTGCCTAATATAAATTTCATGAATATAAGGTAGGTCCTAGATTTATTACCGGGTATATATTAATGCAATAACTATTTAATTTTGTGTTGCTTTGGGAAAACCAATTATTGTAACTGTGTATAATACTTGCTTAATTTTCTTTTTGTATGGAATGAATTTTTTGAAACAATATTGCATTCGTTAAATTTTTCACTATTGGATAGACATTTTTTAATTCAAAGTAAATGTAGAGAATATATTATCTTCGGATGAATGTGTGCATTGACTGGGCCACCCCCTTACAAGAGAGATTATGGCCGTCGTATACGTACGTTTCTTTAAACTATTTTTTTTCTTAATTAGGACCGTGTTGAGCAGATTGCAGCCATTGCTCAGGAGCTCAATGCCCTGGACTACTACGACTCCGCCACCATCAACTCCCGCTGCCAGGCTATTTGCGACCAGTGGGACCGCCTTGGCACCCTCACCACTACTCGCAGAAATCATCTGGAAGAAACTGAGAAGCTCCTGGAAAAGATCGATCAGCTGCATTTGGAGTTTGCGAAGAGAGCAGCTGTAAGTCTCTCATTTTTTGAGCCCTTTTCTCCTCTATATATTATCTCTTCTATATAATATTTCATATTTTTTAGCCTTTTTCTCATTTACATATTTCCTCTGTATCATTTTTCATATTCTTAAGCCTTTTTCCCTCATTTACATATTATCTTCTATATATAATTTTTCTTTTTCTTAGCCCTTTTTCTCATTTACAATATTCCTCTATTATAATTTATGAATTATGAGACACATTCTTATACGGTATGCTGTATGCAAATACTTCAGACAATCAGTAGTTTTTTCTTCTATCATATATATATATATATATATATATATATATATATATATATATATATATATATATATATATATATATATATATATAGTATTTTTTTTTCCTAGTCTTTTACTTTTATTGCACTGTTACTGCTTCACCAGTTTTATAAGAGAGAGTTTAGGAGTTGATAAGAATTGCACTAAGCTTAAACCACGAGCTGTTTGCACTAAGCTTGTAGCTAGAAGCTGTAGAGTCAAAGTATTCATTTTGTACAGTGTGCAAAATATGGAACCATTATAGTATACCATACTTCATTTTTCCAATTCTTATGCTTCAGTTTATGTTATGTATATTATATGCAGTGCATCAGTATAAAGATCATTAATCTAAGCTGTGTCATATTGTGCAATGCATGAAATTTAAGTGCTGGCACCCCTGAAAAGTACAAAAATGTAATTAAATTCTTTTTAAGTTTTTTATTGTACCTTGTGCTTATACAAACCTTCGACCATGGCTTCAATAGAATATAACAAGAAACTATACTTTAGCCCTTCAACAACTGGTTGGATGGCGCCTGCGAAGATCTCGTTGACATGTTCATCGTGCACACCATCGAGGAGATCCAGGGTCTCATCGATGCCCACAATCAGTTCAAAGCAACGTTAGGAGAGGCTGACAAGGAATATCAAGCCATCATGTCCCTTGTCCAGGAGGTCCAGCATATTGCTCAGCAGTACAAGATCCCAGGCGGTCTTGACAATCCCTACACTACCTTGACAGCCCAGGTAAGGCCAAGTTGTAGCTGGAAAATTGAGGAGAGATCATCAGACATATTTATTATTGATCAGGTGTTAGATGCTCGCTTCTCATTTTCCTCCATTGTCTAAATTTTTGTTTGTTTGAATAATTGTTTGGTTTTAAATTGGTATATTTTATCTGTATGAAAAGTATTCATGAGTAACATTAATTAGAATTATTAGAATGTTAAGTTTACAGAAACTAGAGTTGTTGATTTGCAACTCGTGAACATGACAGATCGTTTACGCCAAGTTTGTCACGTATTTTACTGAACGAGAAGTGTTTTGTTATTTGTAGCAGTAATAACTGTTAGGAAAATGTAGTTTAATATTTTTATTGCTATCTCATAAGATTTTTTCCTAATTAACAGCATAGGAAGAGCCTGGTATTACCATAGGAACAGGTCATATCTGACATTTTGCAGCAATATTTCTTTTTAACTGTTTTGTGGTTACCTTCTAAAATATATATAAAAAATGTATCATTTAATTGGCATTTGAAACTAACATTTTAAGAGGCTTACGATTACTTTGTATCACAATTATCAAGGTCATTATATCGTCTTTTCATGCGCTACCTTAGGATAGTGAAAGCATATTAAGTGCAGTCGAGGTAAGATATACATATTGCATATATACTTATGTATACATATTTTATACATATATATTTATGTCATTGATTTAGATTTTGCATGACATATAGTAGCAGCATGAAATATGCACATTGTAATTATTGGCCATACACATGACTTAGCATACAGTAGCAGCAGTATGGGGCTGTTGGACCTCACAGCAGAAGATTCCTGCCCGCTTATCCTATGGGTGATCCAAGCAGGGTGGTGGGAGGGAAATTTGTGACAGCGCTTTATCCCCAAAGTGCTTAGAAAAGTGGTAAAGATATATTAGCCTCTGGTGATTGTGTGTTCTTTAACTCGACCCCCCCTTACAGAAGGGGATTGCGGACTCTGTATGTGTACGTGTAGGTTGGTGATATTTTTTAAATAATCTTATGAATGAGTAGTTTTTATATATTTTCTCCTATAGGGTAAATTACTATTTTTAGAGCATACAACTGAATGTTGGAGTTTAATGATTAGGAAAGAGATGTCTGCACAATCAGATAAATATAGGATTAATGTAATGCACCATATTAAGTTCTAATTAGTCCCCATTCGAATGGGGGTGGATGCAGACTGGTCAGAGCCCGAGGATTAAGGCTGAATGCCCTTCCTTACACCCCATATTGGGATATAGCTTCCCGCCTTGCACACACTACCACTGATCTAGTACAGCCCCTGATAAATACTGTATAGTAGTATTACAGTTACAAGATAGCTCCTTTCTTGAAACTGACTTATTACAACATTCTTACCTACTTGGGTTTAATACACATTAAAGTAAAAAGCATAAAAAAAGTAGATGAAACAGTATTTGTTCTTTCTTGTTTATTTTTGATGTAGATTGAAGTCACTGGTAATTCCGAGTATAAGAAACATGTGATGATTGGTCCCTTAATGAATTTCGTGAATTAAATTTTAAGGTGTCTTGTTGAAGTTCTTTATTTTTAAATTCAGAAAAAATAATATACAGTATACAATAGCTCTGAGAGACCTAACTAGTGAGATAATAATTATTTGTTTAAAAAATGAGATTTACAATATACAATTAACATTGCTTTGTTTAAATTCTTTATAGGTCATCTCTGGCAAGTGGGGAGAGGTAAAAAAACTTGTGCCCCAGCGTGATGGCACCCTGCAAAATGAACTTGGCAAGCAGCAGAGTATCCTTTTATATACATTTTTCATATATTACTATAATATGAGATGATGGAGGTAAACCGGTTGCAGCTGTTGGGCCTTATGGCAGATGATCCTTGCCCAGTTATCCTCTGGTTGACCTAAGCAGGGTGGTGAGTGAATAGTGATAACCTTTTACCTCTAGAGATGAAGGGTATAAAATATTTATAGATCACAGTATTATATTATTGAATTTCTATTGTAGTTAAAATTTATTTTGTAATTGCTGCTTCTTTACTTGTTATTGTTTTCTGATTTATGTGTGACTGTTAATCCCCAGTCAATTTGGGGTGGATACAAACAGGTTGGAGCTGAGAATTTAAGGCTGGATGCTCTTCCTAGCAACCCACAGTTGGTACGAACCTAGCTCTCGCTTCTAGAGTTGAATTCTAATCTCTGTGCAAATGCGGTTCCCAATTGCATCCCCTTTCCTTAACATGTTCAAACAGACAACGAGTCGCTTCGTCGCCAGTTCGCCGAGAAGGCTAACGGAGTTGGTCCCTGGATTGAAAAGCAGATGGATGCTGTTGCAGCCATCGGTATGGGAATGCACGTAAGTTACACTCCACTTTTGTACGCTTACAGTACCCTTGCCATGTACCATATGTATATTTTATATCTATATTACTGCTGATGTTCTGTGTACGTACATTTACTGTATGCATCTTTGCAGTTTATATTCATTCTCTGTGTTCATCTCTGCCGTATATATGGATTTATTGTGCGCATCTGTACTGTATATATGGATTTACTTTGTGTGTCTGTACCAAATATATATACTGTATACATGTTCTTTCTGCATATGTATGTTATATATGCATTTTACTGTGTGCTTTTGTACTGCATATATATATATATTTACAGTGCTTATCTGTACTGTGTACATACATTTATTGTGTGCATCTGTAATGTATATATGGATTTACTTTGTGCAACTCTAAAAATTACTGTGTGCATCTGTACCA
This sequence comes from Halocaridina rubra, assembly GCA_037179515.1. NCBI lineage: Eukaryota > Metazoa > Arthropoda > Malacostraca > Decapoda > Atyidae > Halocaridina > Halocaridina rubra. Next base: position 969 of record JAXCGZ010012651.1, on the reverse strand, counting down.
TCTATGTTGTTTATATACATTTACTATGCGCATCTGTACCATACATTTACACTTACTGAGTGCATCTGTTCTGTATATCTGCATTACCATCACTTACCTGCATGTCTTCATGGTGGTATAAGTACTGTGTTTGTACCATATATCTGCAGTACTAAGTGCAGATTGTTTACTTGCATGCCAGAGGATGTGCATTACCATGTACACATTGTAAATATGCATTATGTTCATATATATGTACGTAACTAGTAGATATTGTATTGATTAAATAGTGAGCTTGATTTTATTCGATAGATATCAGGACGCAATTGTAAAAACTTATTTTTACATATATATTTTCCCTTGTGTAAGAAGTTTTATTTTTATTAATGTTTTTGAATCACCAATAAAATATTAGAGATTTATGGAGATGTACAGTAGTTAATGTACAATATTTATGATTTTAGTATGTTTTTAATGTTTGTGGGGTTTTTAATAAAAGTTTTAGAATTCTAATTAGCTATACAATATTTAATGTACATTATTTTTTTTTACACAGAAGTTACTGGATTAGAGTTCGTAGATCAGTCAGAAAGGTATTTAGAGTCCCATAGAGATATGCAATATTTAATTTGTATTTACCATTCCAGTGTAAGTTTTTTTTTTTTTTTTTTCTTAACACCAGTGAAAGTATTTCAGTTGACATTGTGGTGCAGTGATGGGGTCTGTGGCTGGTAATGCACCATTCACAGGCTCGGTCCTGGCCCAATGTTGTATGAGCTTTCACTTTCTCATGTCGCTACTAATTAAGTTAGGCAATTGATTAGGAGGCTGATGCTTTCCTATAAGTCTTCCTGATTATTCAACCAATGCCTAGAGATCACTAGGTCCTTGCAGTTGGAGAGAGGGCTTGTGCCTTACTGTATGGTTGGAAGATAGTCAGGCTCTATGCTATAATTGTCCCTTGTCTCTGCCTTTAATTCGAATCCTTTA
>JAXCGZ010012650.1:15000-19794 GCA_037179515.1 Halocaridina rubra | reverse complement strand
ATATATATCTTTGTTTCCTCCCACAGGTAGGCTTTTTAGCCGGTCAGTGCGGAGCATCTTCTCCATTTCGGTCTGTCCTGTAAAATATCCTCCTCCTCCAATCTATTCAGTCTTCCCATTCTATATTTTGTTAAGATTTCCTGTATACCATCTCTCCATCTTTTCGTGGGGGACCTGTGGGCCTTCTTCCGTCTGGTGTCCATTTGAATGTTTGTTTTGGAATTTTTGCCTCCTCCATTCTCTGTACGTGTCCAAGCCACCTCAACTTAGCTTGCTCAATTTTTGTTTCCAATCATACCACTCTCAGTCTTCTTCTAAGTTCTTCATTCCTTATTCTATCCATTCGTGTTTTACCGAGTATAAGTCTGATAGGTTTCATTTCTGCAGCTACTAATCTACTCATGTCTGTTGTAGTCAATGTCCAAGTTTCAACTCTATAGGTTAATGTTGGTATAAGGACAGTCGTGTAGACTAGTTTCGTAAGTTTTGCTGGGATATGTATAGGTTAATGTTGGAATACGGACAGTCGTGTAGACTAGTTTCGTAATTTCTGCTGGGATATGTTTTTCTTTGAACAATGGGTAGAGCATGTGGAACTGTCTGCAGTATTTATAGATTTATTCTGTGATGTCATCGTGCATACCTCCAATTGATTTAATCTTTACTCCAAGATACTTTAATTCTTTTGCTTGTGGGAGTGTAGTTTCATTTAGACCTATATTTAGGATCTCTTCTCCCCTACCAAATACCTTGACTTCAGTCTTTACTTTATTCATCTTCATTCCCGCTTCTTCAAGTGCCCTATTCCATCTCTCCGCCGCCTCCTACAATCCATCCCTACTTGTTTCCCAATGGCAAATATCATCTGCGTAAGCTAATGTCTTCATTGGTGTTTCTTGCTGGTTGTTTACTTGTTTCATGATTTTGTCCATATAGGTTATGAACAACAAAGGTAACAAAACACTTCCCTTCTTCACTCCAGATGTTATTTCAAACCATTTTTAATTTTTATACTCTGTGCTTACTTTGCTTATGCATTGACTGTACGTGCTCTTGATTGTTTTCAGTAGTTGACCATTTATTCAATAATCGTGTAGGCATTTCCACAATCTTTTTCTAGGTACAGAGTCAAAAGCCTTGTGCAGTTCAATGAAAATCATGTACAATTTATTATCGAATTCTCAAGCATTTTCCCCTCAGTTGTCGAATGGAAAACATGATATCTGTTCCTCCTCTGCTATTTCGAAAGCCATGCTGCCATTCTCCCAGTTGTGGTTCAATGATAATCCGAGCTCTTCTTTCTAATATTCTTTCATACAATTTAGCTGCATGATTTATCAAGGAAATGCCTCTATAGTTTTCACATTTTGTTGGGTCTCCTTTCTTGAAAAATGAGTAAATGGTTTGCTTACCCTAATCTTCAGGGCCAATACCTTCTAATAAGGATTGGTTGATGATGTCTTATGAATATGTTCTTATATTTTCACTTGCCTCCTTGAAGAGTTCATTCGGTAGTTCATCTATACCGGATGGTTTCCCATTACTCGTTGTTTTCAATGCATCCTTCATCTCTGTCATGGTCACCTTCTTTTCTGGATCTATCACGAAGTCTATCTCATCTTCCTTATCTTCCGGACTAGCTTGAGGGACATTTAACAAATTGGTGAAATATTCTGTCCATTTGCTGTTGATTTCCTCAAGTTCATTTATGACCTCTCCATTGTTGTCAGCTATAGTCTTATTTCTATTTACAGGTTTTCTGAAACTATTACTCGGTTTATATATAAGTTTTTTTATTTCTGGTGAAATCTACTTTCAATTCCTCCGACAAATCTTTCCATAATCCATCTTTAAGTGTTCTCTTAAGGCTATCAACATTTCTTATTTCTATCACATATTCTAGTCTAGTTTCAGGTGTTTTATGTCTCAACCACTTCCTCAGACTTTTTGTCTTTTTCTTAACTGCTAATTTCATTTCTTCAGTCTACCAAGGGGTCTGCCTTTTTTTTTTGGTGCCACCCACCATCCTTACTCCCAGAGTTTCCTCTGACACTTCTCTCATTTTCAGCGCTAAATATTTCCACTTTTTAGAAATGTCCTCCTCATGCCCTCCCAATTCAAGCTCTTCACACTTTTGTATAAATTGTTCCTTATGAGAAGCATCCCTCAGATTTTAAATTTTTATCTTTTTTGTTCAGTTTGTTATTGGGGGTCTTTTGCATTCTTGTGTTATTATTGCTATTACCAGTCTGTGGTCTGAATCCATGGAATCTCCTGGCAGAACCTTAACATTACTGAAGATCCTTTTATCTGATGAGAGGGAATAGTCTATTATCGATTTTTTTTTATCAAATTGTCCTGTATTCCTGTTCCATCGATATCTTGTAAATTTATGCGATTCATGTCGTCTGAAAAACCCATTCAAAATAGACACATTATGCAATAAACACCACTCAATAAGTCTCTCTCCATCATCATTTCTGGTTTCTTCACCAAAAGGACTAATAACATTTCCTACATTTGTTCTGTCTAGGGATACCCTTCCATAAAAATCCCCCATTATGATTATCTTTTCATTATCTGGTAATAACTTAATTTCACTCTCGAGTTCTTCGTAGAATTGTCCATTGATCTGGTAGGTTAATCCTTGTTGTGGTGCATAAACCTGATAGATATGCATTCTTCCTCTCTTCAGCTGAAGATAAATTCTCATCATTCTCTTATTTACCAGTTTCACAGCTTTGATACTTCTAGAACAGATTATAAATAAACCAACTAGAATCACTCCCACTTCAGTTTCCCAAATCGATCTAGTAATAACAAACTCCAAACATATGATAACTAAGTGTGACGTAATGCCAAGCCCTATAGCAGACCACGAGGAAATTGTGCCGTCCCTAAATATTCGCAAACCAAAGAGACAACCAATCTTTAAAACATTCAGATGCTTAAGAAATTATTCACAAGAATTACTTTGTAGTTTACTTATGAATGAAGTACATAAATTAAATGAAATTCTATATACCGATAATATAAATATACAAGTAAGAATTTTAACCAGTGTCTTATCATCATGTATAGATCGATGTGCACCACTCGTGACAAGAGAAATATTTCGTCCCCCCGCTCCTTGGATAACAGATGACATAAAAAACATTATGAAAGAAAGAGACAAACTACAAAATGAAGTAAAACTACAAAGAGATAATATCCCTTTAAGAGAAAAGTTTACAGAGCAAAAGAAACAAGTAAAATCATTATTAAGTAACAGTAAGAAACAGTATTACAAAAATGAATTTCAAAACGCTAAAGGCAATATCTCTGATACATGGAAAATTGCTAAAACCATGCTTTCCAATAACTGTAATAAAAGTAGTAACATATCAATTATACCCGATGAGGTAGATGTAAGTGCTAAAGCAGAAGAGTTCAATAATTTTTTCGCTGAAGTGGGGAAAAAAACCTTTGAAAAAACAAAAAAAGAAATAATAAATGAAATCAATAATAGTAATGGTGGTAATAATAATGATGATGGTAGTAGTAATAATAATAGTAATGTTGATAATGGTGTAAATAATAATGATGGTGGTAGTAATGGTAATGATAATAGTGATGATGGTAGTAATAATAATAATAATGTTAATCTTGAAGAACATAGTGCATTCAATAGAAGTAATGATGTCTTTAACCCTACTACAGTAGATTGTAATACAGTAATCTTAGTAATAAAAAATCTGAAAGACTCTAATGCATATGGATCAGATGGAATAAGTTTTCGTTTTATTAGAGATTCATTATTTGTAATAGCATATTATCTGACGGTAATAATCAATACTTCCATAGTTACCAATATTTACCCAGATTTATGGAAAAATCCCCATGTAATTCCTGGTTTTAAAAATGGAAATCCTGACGACGTCTCTAACTATAGACCAATCTCTTCACTACCAATTTTATCAAAGATACTTGAAAAGATTGTTGCAAATCAGTTAAGTGAGTTTCTTGAAAAAAATAAACTTATTGCAAAAAGTCAACACGGTTTCAGGCCAAAATTATCAACTGAAACTGCCTTATAGAAAATATCAGATGAAATATGCAAAAATATAGATAATTAGAAAATATCATTGCTACTACTACTCGATCTTTCTAAAGCTTTTGATAGTGTACACCATACTATTTTATTAGAAAAATGCAAAAAAATTAACATTGACCCAAGCTGGTTCGAGAACTATTTAAAAAACCGCTACCAGTCAGTCAGAATAAAAGATGTAGTTTCAAGTCGCAAGAAGGTATTGTTTGGGGTCCCTCAGGGATCGATCCTAGGACCTATACTTTTTCTAATATATGTAAACGATCTAGTAAAATATTTACCTAACTGTTATGTCATTCAATATGCTGACGATACTCAAATCTTAATTGAAGGAGAAATTAATGATTTAGAATATATTATTCGTAGAGCAGAAGAAATTTTGTATATGGCTAAACGTTACTTTCTAAAAAATGGTGTGTTACTTAATGAAACTAAAACCCAATCTATTCTTATCGGATCCAGACAATTATTATCAGAAGTTGATGACAATCTTCATATAAATTTTAACGGTAATATCATTAAGCCAATGAACTCGGTAAAGAACCTAGGTGTCTATTTTGACTGTTACATGAATTTTGAAATGCATATAGATGAAATTTATAAAAAAGTAATGGGTACTCTAATATATCTAAATAGGGTAAAAGACTCATTTGAAACATCAACTCGTATAATAATTGTCCAGTCCTCAGCTATGAGTTTAATTA
>JAXCGZ010012649.1:7500-10000 GCA_037179515.1 Halocaridina rubra | reverse complement strand
TAAAGCACAGAAGCACTGAAACACTATAGCACTAAAAAAAGCACAGAAGCACTGAAGAACTGAAGATGTAGCAGATTATGAAGAAGATGATGAAGAAGAAGATGATGATGATGATGAATAAGATGAAGCACTAAAGCACTGAAGCACTGTAACACTGATGCACTAAAGCACTGAAACACTAAAGCACTGAAGCACTTAAGATGAAGCAGAAGATGATGCAGAAGATGATGAAGATGATGAAGAAGATGAAGCACTGAAACACTGAAGCACTAAAACACTAAAGTAGAGAAGCACTGAAACATTAGAGCACTAAATAAACACAGAAGTACTGAAGCACTAAAGATGGAGAAGATGAAGAAGATGATGCAGAAGATGATGAAGAAGATGAAGCACTGAAACACTGAAGCACTGAAGAACTAAAACACTAAATAACAGCAATGATAACAATAGCAATAACAGTAATAATAACAATTGCAATAACAATAACATAAACAATAATAATAATAATAATAATAATAATAATAATAATAATAATAATAATAATAATAATAATAATAATAATAATAATAATAATAATAATAATAATAATAATAATAATAATAATAATAATAATAATTACAGTAGGAGTGGAGAAGGCGGAGGAGGAGGAGATGCAGAAGCTGAAGCAGAAGCTGAAGCTGAAGCAGAAGCTGAAGCTGTAGCCGAAGATGAAACAGTTGAAGCTGAAGCTGAAGCAGAAGATGAAGCAGACGATGAAGCAGAAGATGAAGCTGTAGATGAAGCAGAAGGTGAAGCAGAAAAAAGATTATGAAGAAGATGGAGAAGAAGCAGAAGCTGAAGCTGAAGCAGACGCAGACGATGTAGCTGAAGCTGAAGAACTGAAGCACTAAATCACTAATGTACAGAGGTACTGAAGCACTGAAGCACTTAAGTATTAAAGTACTGAAGCACTTAAGCACTGAAGCACTTAAGAACTGAAGCATTAAAGCACTAAAGCACTAAAGCACAGAAGCACTAAGGAACTAAAACACTAAAGCACTGAAGATGAAGCAGAAGATGATGTAGATGATGAAGAAGATGAAGATGATAAAGAAGATGAAGCACTGAAGCACTAAAGCACTGAAGCACTGAAATACTAAAGCACTAAAAATGCTCAGAAGCACTAAAGAACTGAAGATGAAGCAGAAGATGATGAAGAAGATGATGCTGAAGATGATGAAGATGAAGATGAAGAAGAAGATGAAGCATTGAAACACTAAAGCACTAAAACACTAAAGCACAGAAGCACTGAAACACTATAGCACTAAAAAAAAGCACAGAAGCACTGAAGATGTAGCAGATGATGAAGAAGATGATGAAGAAGATGATGAAGAAGAAGATGATGATGATGATGAATAAGATGAAGCACTAAAGCACTGTAACACTGATGCACTAAAGCACTAAAGCACTAAAACACTAAAGCACTGAAGCATTTAAGATGAAGCAGAAGATGATGAAGATGATGAAGAAGATGAAGGACTGAAACACTGAAGTACTAAAACACTAGTGTGGAGAAGCACTGAAACATTAGAGCACTAAAAAAACACAGAAGTACTGAAGCACTGAAGATGGAGAAGATGATGAAGATGATGCAGAAGATGATGAAGAAGATGAAGCACTGAAACATTGAAGCACTGAAGAACTAAAACACTAAATAACAGCAATAATAACAATAACAATAACAGTAATAATAACAGTTGCAATAACAATAACAATAACATTAACAATAATAATAATAATAATAATAATAATAATAATAATAATAATAATAATAATAATAATAATAATAATAATAATAATAATAATAATAACAACAATAATAATAATAATAATAATAATAATTATAATAATAATAAAAATAATAATAATAATAATAATAATAATAATAATAATAATAATAATAATAATAATAATAATAATAATAATAATAATAATAATAATAATAATAATAATAATAATAATAATAATTACAGTAGGAGTGGAGGAGGCGGAGGAGGAGAAGGAGATGCAGAAGCTGAAGCAGAAGCTGAAGCTGAAGCAGAAGCTGAAGCTGTAGCCGAAGATGAAACAGTTGAAGCTGAAGCTGAAGCTGAAGCAGAAGATGAAGCAGACGATGAAGCAGAAGATGAAGCTGTAGATGAAGCAGAAGATGAAGCAGAAAAAGATGATGAAGATGGAGAAGAAGCAGAAGCTGAAGCTGAAGCAGATGCAGGCAATGAAGCTGAAGCTGAAGAACTGAAGCACTAAATCACCAAAGGACAGAGGTACTGAAGCACATAAGCATTAAAGTACTGAAGCACTTAAGCACTGAAGCACTTAAGAACTGAAGCATTAAAGCACTAAAACACAGAAGCACTAAAGAACTAAAACACTAAAGCACTGAAGATGAAGCAGAAGATGATGTAGATGATGAAGAAGATGAAGATGATAAAGAAGTTGAAGCACTGCAGCACTGAAGCAC
>JAXCGZ010012649.1:0-2500 GCA_037179515.1 Halocaridina rubra | reverse complement strand
TGTGTGTGTGATTACCTAATTATGTTTACGGGAAAGAGCCCAAAGCTCATATCTTCCCGTCTCCTGATCGGTTCCATTTTCTACTTAGTGATACTTATCATACATGTCCTTAAAACTATGGATTGAGCTAGCATTAACTACCTCCTCGCTTAGCGAATTCCAATTATCAACTACTCTTACACTGAAAAAGTATTTCCTTACATCCTGCAAAGAAGTTTTCTTACGAGGCTTTAAACTATGACCTCTAGTTCTAGAGCCACCCATATCGAAAATATCGATCCCTGTTCAGCATATCCTCCCTCAATCCTCTAGCTTCAAGTGATGGTAAGTCTAATTCCCTCAGCCTCTCATCATAACTGATATTACGTATTTCTGGCACCAGTTTCGTGGCATGTCTTTGAACTTTTTCAAGCTTAGCTATGTGCTTTTTCAAGTGCGGATTCCAAAAGGGGGTTGGTAAGAAAACTTCTTTGCAGGATGTAAGGAAATACTTTTTCAGTGTAAGAGTAGTTGATAATTGGAATTCGCTAAGCGAGGAGGTGGGTAATGCTATCTCAATCCATAGTTTTAAGGACAGGTATGATAAGTATCACTAAGTATAAAATGGAACCGATCAGGAGACGGGAAGATACGAGCTTTGGGCTCTTTCCCGTAAGCACAATTAGGTAATCACAATTAGGTAATCACACATAGCTAAGCTTGAAAAAGTTCAAAGACATGCCACGAAACTGGTGCCAGAAATACGCAATCTCAGTTATGATGAGAGGCTGAGGGAATTAGACTTACCATCACTCGAAGCTAGAAGAGTGAGGGGGATCTTTAAATTCCTTCATGGTTATGATAGAGTGGATAGGGATCGATATTTTGATATGGCTGGCTCTAGAACTAGAGGTCATAGTTTGAAGCTTGGTAAGAAAACTTCTTTGCAGGATGTAAGGAAATACTTTTTCAGTGTAAGAGTAGTTGATAATTGGAATTGGCTAAGCGAGGAGGTAGTTAATGCTATCTCAATCCATAGTTTTAAGGACAGGTATGATAAGTATCACTAAGTATAAAATGGAACCGATGAGGAGACGGGAAGATACGAGCTTTGGGCTCTTTCCCGTAAGCACAATTAGGTAATCACAATTAGGTAATCACACATAGCTAAGCTTGAAAAAGTTCAAAGACATGCCACGAAACTGGTGCCAGAAATACGCAATCTCAGTTATGATGAGAGGCTGAGGGAATTAGACTTACCATCACTCGAAGCTAGAAGAGTGAGGGGGATCTTTAAATTCCTTCATGGTTATGATAGAGTGGATAGGGATCGATATTTTGATATGGCTGGCTCTAGAACTAGAGGTCATAGTTTGAAGCTTGGTAAGAAAACTTCTTTGCAGGATGTAAGGAAATACTTTTTCAGTGTAAGAGTACTTGATAATTGGAATTGGCTAAGCGAGGAGGTAGTTAATGCTATCTCAATCCATAGTTTTAAGGACAGGTATGATAAGTATCACTAAGTATAAAATGGAACCGATGAGGAGACGGGAAGATACGAGCTTTGGGCTCTTTCCCGTAAACACAATTAGGTAATCACAATTAGGTAATCACACATAACTAAGCTTGAAAAAGTTCAAAGACATGCCACGAAACTGGTGCCAGAAATACGCAATCTCAGTTATGATGAGAGGCTGAGGGAATTAGACTTACCATCACTCGAAGCTAGAAGAGTGAGGGGGATCTTCAAATTCCTTCATGGTTATGATAGAGTGGATAGGGATCGATATTTTGATATGGCTGGCTCTAGAACTAGAGGTCATAGTTTGAAGCTTGGTAAGAAAACTTCTTTGCAGGATGTAAGGAAATACTTTTTCAGTGTAAGAGTAGTTGATAATTGGAATTGGCTAAGCGAGGAGGTAGTTAATGCTATCTCAATCCATAGTTTTAAGGACAGGTATGATAAGTATCACTAAGTATAAAATGGAACCGATGAGGAGACGGGAAGATACGAGCTTTGGGCTCTTTCCCGTAAACACAATTAGGTAATCACAATTAGGTAATCACACATAGCTAAGCTTGAAAAAGTTCAAAGACATGCCACGAAACTGGTGCCAGAAATACGCAATCTCAGTTATGATGAGAGGCTGAGGGAATTAGACTTACCATCACTCGAAGCTAGAAGAGTGAGGGGGATCTTTAAATTCCTTCATGGTTATGATAGAGTGGATAGGGATCGATATTTTGATATGGCTTGCTCTAGAACTAGAGGTCATAGCTTGAAGCTTGGTAAGAAAACTTCTTTGCAGGATGTAAGGAAATACTTTTTCAGTGTAAGAGTAGTTGATAATTGGAATTGGCTAAGCGAGGAGGTAGTTAATGCTATCTCAATCCATAGTTTTAAGGACAGGTATGATAAGTATCACTAAGTATAAAATGGAACCGATGAGGAGACGGGAAGATACGAGCTTTGGGCTCTTTCCCGTAAACACAATTAGGTAATCACAATTATGTAATCACA
>JAXCGZ010012648.1:0-15000 GCA_037179515.1 Halocaridina rubra | reverse complement strand
TTTTTCGTTTACGTACTGTAGAAACCCTCATTGCACTGTTAAAGAAACACCCTTTACATTATAAATAACAGCACGCAACGTAAATGTTTATGAAAGTGATAGATAAAATTACGGTGAATGAGGCGATAATGACGTGACACACACTCATTTACAATTATTTTTTCGTTTGCGAACTGTATAAACCCTCCCTGCATTGTTAAAAAAACACCCTTTACATTATAAATAACAGCACGCAACGTAAATTTTAAAAAAAAATGAAAATACTGAAATTTTTTTTTTTCAATATTTTAATATTTTTGCGTATACCCATAAAATAAAATAATAATTTATAAAAAGAAAACCCGCGATAGTGTGAGAACGCGAACCAAGAAGCGCGAATAACCGGGGTAACACTGTATGTATATATATATATATATATATATATATATATATATATATATATTATATATATATATATATATATATATATATATATATATATATATATATATATATATATATATATATATATATATAGTGTTACCCCAGTTATTCGCGTTTCTTGGTTCGCGTACTCACTCTGTCGCCGTTTTTTTTTTTATAAATTATTATTTTATTTTATGGGTATACGCAAAAATAATAAAATATTGAAAAAAATCTTTTTTAATATTTTAATTTTTTTATTGGAAATGTAAATTTACGTTGCTTGCTGTTATTTATAATGTAAAGGGTGTTTTTTTAACAGTGCAGGGAGGGTTTATACAGTTTGTAAACGAAAAAATAATTGTAAATGAGTATGTGTGTCACGTCATCATCACTTCATTCATCGTAATTTTATCTATCACTTTCATAAAAATTTACGTTGCGAGCTGTTATTTATAATGTAAAGGGTGTTTTTTTAACAGTGCAGGGAGGGTTTATACAGTTCGTAAACGAAAAAATATTTGTGAATGAGTATGTGTCACGTCATCATCACCTCATTCACCGTAATTTTATCTATCACTTTCATAAAAATTTACGTTGCTGTCTGTTATTTATAATGTAAAGGGTGTTTTTTTAACAGTGCAGGGAGGGTTTATACAGTACGTAAACGAAAAAATAATTGTAAATCAGTATGTATGTCACGTCATCATCACCTCATTCACCGTAATTTTATCTATCACTTTCATAAAAATTTACGTTGCTTGCTGTTATTTATAATGTAAAGGGTGTCTTTTTAACAGTTCAGGGAGGGTTTATACAGTACGTAAACGAAAAAATAATTGTAAATGAGTATGTATGTCACGTCATCATCACCTCATTCACTGTAATTTTATCTATCACTTTCTTAAAAATTTATGTTGCTTGCTGTTATTTATAATGTAAAGGGTGTTTTTTTAACAGTGCAGGGAGGGTTTATACAGTACGTAAACGAAAAAATAATTGTAAATGAGTATGTATGTCACGTCATCATCACATTCACGGTAAGATTTTCTGTCACTTTCATACAAATTTACGCTTGCATGCTGTTATCTATGAAGTAAAGGGTGGTATGTTAACAGTACAGGGGCAGTTTATACAGTGTAAACGTAAAAATATATTAAAATATTTATGTACATATAGTCTGATCCTACTTCGCGGATTTCCTGGTTCGCGCCGGGTCCCGGAACCGAACTACCGCGATAAGTGAGGCAACACTGTTTATATATATATATATATATATATATATATATATATATATATATATATATATATATATATATATATATATATATATATATATATATATATATATATATATATATATATATATATATATATATATATATACACACAACTGGTTCCTTTTTTCCGAATTTTTTTAACTGTGAAATTGCAATAACATGGCCAAAAAATAATAGTAGAAAAATACAAAACTCGTGATTAACGCCCATGCAAAAAAATTTTTAAAAATAATTTTCATTTGAGTAAAAAATCGACTGCCACGGAGGCACTTCCACCATCCTCCTCCTCTTCTACCGCTTAATGCGATCGGATATTATGAAGAAAATTTAAAAAAAGCATTAAGAACAAACAGTAAACATATTTTCAATGTAATATCGTCAGGGAAATAGCGTGTGAGGGTGCATCAGCTTATACGGAAGTAGCAAAACGTTTGCCGATAGAGGTTCATTCTCCCGTATCCTACTCCTTTTCTACCGCTTAATGTGATCGAATATTATGAAGAAAATTGAAAAAAAGCATTAAAAACAGACAGCAAACATACTTTCGATATAATATTGTCAGGGAAATAGAGTGCGAGGGTGGATCAGCTGAGACGGAAATGTGACAAAACGTTTGCATTGTCGTTCTCACCGCCACCATCAGTGTTGCCAGAATAGATGAATGAGAGAAATGATAAATATAAAAAATATGCATGTAAGCTGGTAAGTTATTTAAAGTATCTTAAAGATGAAGTACCTTTTTTTACATTACTACCATCTTGTAATTAATATATTTCTTAAAATGTACCATACATTTGAATAAAACATCCGCTTTATCTGGCAACACTGGCCACCATGCACGTCCCATGCTAAGCCTGTTGCAACTGCATAATAGAGTGCATTAATTTGTTTATTGTACAGTAAATCTGTATATCTTTTATACTGTTCACTATTTGCATGTTAATATAAATAACTACAGGTCTTTCTGCTTTGTTTTGTACTTATAAAATATGTTTTACTTATCTTATATCTTTGGTATAGTGTGTCTATGGACGGTTATGGAATGAGCTATGCCCTTTATCATTGTTTCCTATGGAAAATGACTCGTTTTTTCATGCAATTTTCCATTTACCCTTCACTTCTTAGAACCTATCTCTGCGTTATTCTGAGAGCTAGGTGATATATATATATATATATATATATATATATATATATATATATATATATATATATATATATTATATATATATATATATATATATATATATATAATATATATATATATATATAGTGTGTATGTGTGTGTACTGTATGAACTGTACTTTTGTACTATACTATTTTATCGCATTAATGTTACTGTATTAAAATTCATTAATACTGTATATTTTGTTTTATGTATTAGCTAAGTGTCTTTAGCTATAGTACTTTGTAGCCCTGCAAATGTATGTACTGTACAGTCCTTTTTGTTTTTCTACCTAAACACAACTTAGGAACAATTCTACTCACGAACAGACTTCTGGAACCAATTACGTTTGTAAGTTTGGGAGTGTGACTTATGTGATTTGTTCTACAAATACATATGATTAATTATTTCTGAAGGAGTAGGCTCGATAAATGTTGTTATTTCAGGAGTGCAATGTACCACATCATATCATGAAGTGTGCCGCTTCCGGTAAGCGCACCATTTGTTGGCCATACCCAGCCAAGCCATGTATGAAGTATTTTTGTATAATTTAAATAAAATTAATAAACAATTCAAGAAAAATAATAACTCATGGGTAATATCTGTGAAGTCATTACTGCATTCCTTTTTCCATGAGTTTAAAACATTTATTTTCCCTTTAATACTTTTGGACATTTATTTTTACTGAATAATTCTATATATGCTTCATATAGTCTTGAGACTGTTGAAACTCATTAAGATACTGTTAACTATTGCTTCCTCACCCCAAATGGTGTTCTTATTTCGTTTTTTGCATTGATAAAAAGTACCGCCATAATATTGTCCTACTTTTCCATCTTCATATCCCCATTTGTTTTTGGTGATACGAGGCTATGCAAAGTATGAGGACACATACATGAAATCTGCTAGGTGTGAATGAGCTGCGGTTATTTAATTTTGTCTGTAACATTTTTCTTGTTAATTTATATGTTGTGTATGTTTCTCATACAGTTCATGAATATCTCTAGTACAGTATTCGAATTCTTTTTCAGTAGTATTGAGTCCATTAGTGACTCTAAACATCTGAAAGTGCTTGATCCTTGCCATAATGCTGAAAAACATGTGAATGAAGAAGAAAGCTCCATTTCTTCAGATCTCCTTGCAATGCCTCCAGCATCAAAACCTCATCAGTGTATTTCAGGTGAGAAATTAATGTTCTACAATTATGGTACGCTCATTTGGAAAAATCGTCAGTTGACAGCATCAGTAGTTGTTTGTGTTTTTAATTTCCTTAGAAATTATAATGTAATATTCTTTATGAATAGATGATTTCGTATTTTAATGAAAATATTTCAAACAGAGTGATTATATGTGGAGATCACGTAAATATTGTTATTGGCCAGGATTTAGCGTTGCTTTGTAAATAGAAATGTGGTAAACAATTTAATTATTAATGCCAGAGCTTGTCATTAGAGAGTTATAAGGCTGTCAGCATTAAGATCAATGATTTTAAGAGCTTTTAGAATATTTAGTAAAGAATATATCGAGGAAGAATTCATGATTATAACACAGATAGCTGTAAATTAAAGAATCCAATAATCTTTTTTGAAGATATATCTTAGCTATTACAACTCTTGAAATATAATATGGCACATTTTTATCAAAATTCAATAGGATTTATGATTATACACAATAGACCTAAAGAAAAAAATTATATAAGATAACCTTGCAAATGTGGAAAATTTTATATTGGACAAACTCGTAATTCCCTAGAAAAAGTCTATGCCAGTATAAATATGATATGCAAACAAATGCGCAAAATAGTGCTATTAATTTACATGTAAGTCGGTGCCATTTGATAGTACTGCTGGACAAGGTTAAAGAAATCTAGAAATGTAATGACATAGTGTACAGAAATCTTGTAGAAAGTGCATGTATTCAGTATATTAAACATCATCATAATAATAATAGTCTAGGATGATATAACATTGAGTCTGTAGGCCTTCATATTATCAAAGAACAGATTAAGTTAAAAGCAAACCTACTTTAAATCTCGTTTTACTGTGTTAACTTTTTCTCATTGATTCATAACTTAACAAGGCAAAGTATTTAGGTAATTTTATAAACGTAATTTATTTAACTATGAAATTATTCTCAGTGTTCTTTTCTGTTTTATTTTTTTACTGTTTTTATTATTTGATTTAATATTTTTTCTTTATGAAGTTAATTTTAAGATAACTATTTTAGCTATATTAAATGATTTCAACAGTTTAATTTTTCTTATAAATGTTAACACTTATTTAACGTGATAATGTATATTTTGGTAGTTTCATGCTTTTTTTATAATTTTGTTTCTAAAGTTTCTTTGCTGTGTTTTAGAGTGAATTCCCAAGTAAAGCATAATGATGAGGCCCGATGGAGGGTGAAAATTTTGAGAGAATTTCTTTTTTCGTTTTTTGCCTTTCAAAGTGTGGATTAATCCTTGTATTATTGTTTTCGTGTCATGAAGACTACATATGTGTGTGTGTGTGTGTGTCTGTGTAATTATTTAATTGTTCCTACGGGAAAGAGCCCCATGCATGTAACTTCCCTTCTCTTGGTCAGTTTCATTTTTGTACTTCGTGCTACTTATCATATTTGTCCTTAAAACTATGGATTGAGTTAGCATTAACTACCTCCTCGCTTAATGAATTCCAATCATCAGCTACTCTTACGCTTAAAAAGTACTTTCTTACATCCTGCAGAGAAGTTTCTTACGAGGCTTAAAATGATGACCTCTTGTTCTAGTGCCAGCCGTATCATAATATCGATCCCTATCCACTCTGTCATAACCAAGAGGGAATTCAAAAAACCCTCGCCATATCCCCCCTCATTCTTCTGGCTTCGAGTGACGGCAAGTCTAATTCCCTCTGCCTCTCCTCATAACTGAGTGTGTATTTCTGGCGCCAGTCTCCTGGCAAGTCTTTGAACTTTTTCCAGCTCAACTATGTTCTTTTTCAAGTGTGGATTCCAGAAGGGGGCCGCATATTCAAGTGTGGATTCCAGAAGGGGGCTGCATATTCAAGCTCTGACCTCATATAAGTTACATAAATATTTCTGAACCTTTCCTTGTTCATGTGCCTGAAGGCTACCCTTATAATTACTAAGAAAGCATATGCTTCCCTTACTATGTCATTTATATGCATTTCCGAAAACAAATCTATCAGTATATTTACTCGTAGATCTCTCTCATGCTCTGTCTCTTGAAGCTTTGCTCCTGCTATTGAGTATTCAAGCTTGGGCCTTCATGCACTTGTAACCATTCTCATTACCTTGCATTTAGAAGTGTTGAATTTCATTAGCAACTTATCTGGCCACTCATGCAGACTTTTTTGGTCTTCCTGAAGTTCTCTACCATTGTTCTCGTCTCTTACTTTCTTCACAATCTTTGCATCATCTGCAAACATATTCATGAATGAATTTACAAACTGTGGTAGGTCACTTACATATACAAGTAACAAATGTGTCCCTAAAACTGAACCCTGTGGAACTCCATTACTAACTCTTCTCCATTCAGACACTGAATGTCTTTTTCTAACCCTCTGTTCCCTTCCTTGTAAGGAAGTTTTTATCCATTCCAAGACAATTCCACCTATTCTAGCCATTGGTAGTTTCCTAATAAGTCTCCCATGTGGGACCATATCAAATGCCTTCTGTAAGTCTAGGAATATGCAATCTGCCCAGCCCTCTCTTTCCTGGAGCACTCGAGATATTGATGAATATTGTTAGTGTTGTGACATATAAGAATTGTATTTTGGGAAAAATATACGATAAATATGATTCTTGTGTTCTTATTGCAGGTTCAGCAGACACTACTGTATCTGCAACTAATTCATCCTCACTGTCAGATGTGCCTTTCCCAGCACCAGTTGTCTCAAATAAATCAACACCTCAGCTTCGGACCAGTGCTAGAGTTTTAAATAAACAGCGAAAAGAAGAAACAAAAACTGACCTTATCAATGTAAATACTGCTGCAAATAAAAAATCTGAAGCTACTGGTAAGATAACTATTATACAGTATTTTACTTTTTTATGAATTGTAATGTTTGAAGATATAATGAAAGAAAGTAGTAGTAATTTTATTTTAATTCATTTTATATACAGGGGGTCCTCAGTGTACGCTGTCCTTGAACTATGATGTTTCTTGGTTACAACGCATCTCTCATAAATTATTTTTCTTCTTATTTGGTAATTTTTGGCCTGTATTATGTCTCTCAAGCTTAAAGCAGATTTTTCTAATTTTTTTTTCTATGATTGTGACAGCAGGACGTTACAATAAAAAAAAAAAAAAATATATATATATATATATATATATATATATATATATATATATATATATATATATATATATATATATATATATATATATATATATATATATATATATATATATATATATATATATATATATATATATATATATATATATATATCTGTCCTCATCAAGCCTGGGCACGAAGAAAACGTATAGTAAAAAGAACAGATGGGGAGTGTTGTGACTTGTCAGATGTGAAAGGATAATAAATGTGTAACGAATATCCAAGAATATTTGATGTTGATGTAGGCATAGAAATAGAACCGTAACTGAAGAAAGGCTTTACATCGAACTGTCCTGGATAAACCTAGTTAAGTCCAAAAGATCCTTCAGCTGTAGTATCACAACGAGTGGCTGGTGCCATGGGCCAACTTACTACAATTACACACATTTCCCTTTGGAAATAAAATGTATATTTTTGGTGTGTTCTGAAAGAATCTGACCTCCAAAACTGTTGGGACCTATTTCTAACCTAATTTAACCTAATGTTATCTTAGCTAATCTAAAATCTTGTAAGTTTCGATTATTTTCAAGGTCAGATTCGCTCAAAACATCAAAATTCATATAATATCGAGGCCTACTTTAACAGCATAATTGTCCGGGATGAGACAGGAATAATAGTAAAAAATGAAAATAAAAATTCAAACTAGTTGAACCTGACTTCCATTCATGACGGTGTTGCTTGTTTGGTTAGGTTAGTCTACTAAAAATCAACCATCATCAAATTAAGAAAAAGCCTTTTCCCATCATTGCATATATATAACTCCGTAGTTAATTTTTTTTTTTATGGTGATGGGTGAGTTCTGTCAAAATGTGAAGAGCATCCTTTGCCTTCCACTGATCATACTCACTCATGGCATTGTATTGAAGAAAAAGAAAGCCATCACCATGGAAGTGAAATTTAAGATAGTGAAATGCATGGAAAAGGGTTTAGGAACAGAACTCTGACTTAGATCAAGGACCCCCTGTATACAGTTTTTCCACATTGTTTAAATGCAAAATACACATTTTAGTGATTGGCTTAGATTGTGTGCTAATTATATTTCTTTTTCTTATTCTTCTTACACCATTATTTAATTATTGTTGATGTTTCATAGGTGTCTGGCCCAATAGCTCTTGAGTCCCAGTGGAAGGCCGGTGTTGATCCCAGGCTTTCCCCCAGAGCTCTCAGGAATTATTTGTTGTGTGGGTGTAAATAGTAGTCTTCCATAATATATTTAATAGTATGCAGCAAAGTGATACATCCTGGACAGGCATCTTTGACAGAGTCTTCCAGTCTCTTGTGATAGCTCAAAAGGGCTGGGTGCTTCCCGAATAGCTGCCTGGCCAGGTGGAACCTCTTGAGGAAGGGAGGATGAGGAAGGGCAGCTGTGTTGTCATTGAGTGACTGGATGGAATGGCAAGTTAACAGGGTATGATTTCAGATGTTGGTTTGAGGTGGACAGAGGAAGATAAATTGTTTGTGTGTAGTATTGTCTAGATGGTCTTTGACTTTGAGGACTTTGGTTTCTTGGAGTAAGTGGTCTTTAACTGTTGTAGCTGTGTAGCCTGTAATTCAAGGTTTTGTTTTTTATAGTCTGTAGAGTGTTTAGGTGTGTTATAGGGTTAGAAACTCAAGCAGGTCTTGCATATTCCATCACTGAGCATATATATTATTTATATACTGTTGTTATGGTTTCTTTGATGTCAAAATCTTTTATGGGCAAGAACTCTGAGAACCGTAAGTCTAGGGGTCAGTTTAATTTTGATGTTTGTGATATGTTGTGTAAATGACATTGATGTATGCTATTCCAAGGATTTCAGGTGTGTGTATTACCGTCTTTTATTCCTGTAAATATGGAATGACTCGACCAATGCACATGTGCATAGGGAGGAAAGAGCTTAGACTAAATATACAGGGGGTCCATTTTATTCATCACTAATTGAGCCCATAAAAATGCGACTAATAATGAAACCATTTTTCTCATTACAATCAATATATTAGGGATCTAATATGGACCGGCCATCCTACATATATGTCTAATAAATTAGAATTATCAATAAAGGGAAAGAAAAGTATAAATGCGTGCAGTACATTTAATAAAACTTTAACTTTAAATGAAAAATTGAACCGTATGTAAAGTACAGTACAGTAGCAGCAACAGACCATAGATGGGGGGAAGAGGATGGAGGAGATTGATGGGGAGAAGGACCTGTGAAATAAATTAGAAACAGCTATAAAGGAAAAGAAGACAAAAATTAAATATTAATGCAGTGTACTACAATTTTATTAATAGAAAAACCTAATGTTTGTACACTGCCTGAAACACCGAAGCTTTGGCTCATATGGGTAGCAGTCAATGCTGGTCTTTGGGTCTCATTAATGCCATCTATTGATGAAAAAACGAAACAGCTTGGAACTTATTAGTGTAACCCTGAAATGTTGACAACTAATGAGTGAAACGAAGAATAATGGGGACCCCCTGTATTAAACTGCTTCATGGCTTGTAGTAAATATTATTACTTACATGGTTTGATCCGTGAGATTAGTCCCTCTTGTCAACAAGAATTCCTAATTGCTTTTCCTGTTATACTGCTTATTGCTAACATATTCCTAAGCAGTATTTTTTTTTAATATACCTTAGAATCCGAGTTTGCTGATGAAGAGGATGGTCATGCTGCATCTGGTAACAATGAAAAAAAGCGAAGAAGAGCGTGGGAGCTTTGGTCTATGGAAGATAAAGACATATTTTTTGAATCAATCAATGAATGTGGGAAGGACTTTGAGGCCATACAGGTGAGTGAGATTAGACTTTTATCCATGTTTAAGATGTGTCTTATTCTACCGTCAGTTACCCATGTAGTGTAATTATGCTGCTTCTCCAACAATTTGAGATATGAGAGTTTAAAGGAGGCTTAGGTAGTTATATTGGTTGGAAGGAGAACTGACTTTGGTAGAAAGTGCATTATGTTAATGTGGTTTCTTTTTAATATCCACTAATGCTTGAGCATAAAATTTTAATGATATTAAGTCAAAACTTTTAAAAATTGCATCTTTCATATACAATACACACAATTATAGAATGGACTTGCTTTTGTGATGCTGGAGTATTTTAATTTGATCAAGGGCTATATGTATTTTAGATACCTGATTTTATTGCATGTGCGTTTTAAAGAGGTTTTGATCAAGCCATAGTTTTCCAAGCTGAGAGACGTACATGACTTTTTTGAAAATTTTTTGTTGTTTGAAGCTCTGTACTACTGGTGCTGTTACTGCTGCTTTATTTATGTATATATTTAAGACAGCAATTCTGCACATTTATTTAATGGGGGAATGCTAGTCTTTTCTTTGTTCTTTGCTGAATCTGGTCTTCTGTTATAGAAATGTTAGTTTCATTGTATAATCTTATTTTTGTTATCTTATGTATTTTATAGTACTGAACCTACAGTTTGTTTTTGTCGCTTTATTGTATATTTAGTATTGTATAGATTTACCAGTGAGTATGCTTTTGTATGCTTTAAGCAAATTTGTGTGATACCATTTCTGTTTTACCCTTTGTTAATTGCTGGTAGGACTACTGCAACTTGTTCTTTCTCGCATAGTTGAACTTTGTACCCAAGCCGAGTCATCAATTTGATGCAAGGATGTAATTTGAGACTCAATATTTGGCATGTAAGTCTTGATATGTGACCTGTGCTAGGATGGTATTTCTATCTACCTCTAATGATAATTAGATAGGAAGACCATCATTGGCTTTGCAGTTCCAGTTCTTGATTGCTCCCTTGATGGTTTGATGCCTGTGAGTAGTGGATTGCAGTCTTGGAATAATATGTATTAGAAAGTGGTTATGTTGAACATTCTTAATGTCGCTCACTTCAGTATGTACTAGGGTAATATGCAGTGCAGTGCTTTAACTTTTGAATGAAGTTTTTAATGAGACACTGGATATTTTTGAGTTCTGGTGAGCTTAATATTTTTCCTGTTTGCTTTTTCTTTCTTTATCTTCTTATACCAGTTTTAATAGTGTGGTTCTGCTGTTTAATTCTGATTGGCTTTGTTTTCTGTGTTATCTAATATTGCCATACTTAACTCTTCACTACCTACATCAAGCGTCACATGATGAGGTAAGCCTTCACTGAAAATGTCATGCTTTTGTATGCAAAGGGATAATGTGTCATTCCTTCGCTAACAAGATTTATTTTACCAAATTCTAAGTCCCATTTTTATTCATGTTTTACTACAGTACTTTGTTGGAGGGGTGAAGTTTATTAGTACATAATTAGATACTTCATTCTAAGTAGGGTGTCACCAATATCATCTATGGCTACATTCATATTTGCTATTAATGTGCAAAAGTTAAGTCATAACTCATTTTGTGTTATTTGAAGCTCTGTACTACTGGTGCTGTTACTGGTATGAGGTCCTTAAGATACCAACTGTTTTGGGTTTCATTTTTGACTGGTTTAAGGAAGTAATAATAGGGTCATTTTATTTGTTATTGCAGTAATATGGTAATGTTTACCTTTATTTATATATATATTTTAAGACACTAATTGTACACATTTATTTAATGGGGGAATGGTAGTCTTTTCTTTGTTCTTTGCTGAATCCGTTCTTCTGTTATAGAAATGTTAGTTCCATTGTATAATCTTATTTTTGTTATCTTATGTATTTTATAGTTCTGAACCTACAGTTTGTTTTCGTCACATTATTGTATATTTAGTACTGTATAGATTTACCAGTGACTATGCTTTTGTATGCTTTAAGCAAATTTGTGTGATACCATTTCTGTTTAACTTTTGTTAATTGATGGTAGGACTACTGCAACTTGTTCTTTCTCGCATAGTTGAACTTTGTACCCAAGCCGAGTCATCAATTTGATGTGATTTGAGACGCAATAGTTGTCATGTAAGTCCTGATATGTGACCTGTGCAAGGATGGTATTTCTATCTACCTCTAATGATAATGAGGTAGGAGGACCATCATTAGCTTTGCAGTTCCAGTTCTTGATTACTACCTTGATGGTTTGATGCCTGTGAGTAGTGGATTGCAGCTCTTGGAATAATATGTATTAGAAAGTGGTTATGTTGAACATTCTTAATGTCGTTCACTACAGTATGTACTAGGGTAATATGCAGTGCAGTGCTTTAACTTTTGAATGAAGTTTTTAATGAGAAACTGGATATTTTTGAGTTCTGGTGAGCTTAATATTTTTCCTGTTTGCTTTTTCTTTCTCTATCTTCTTATACCAGTTTTAATAGTGTGATTCTGCTGTTTAATTCTGATTGGCTTTTTTTCTGTGTGATCTAATATTGCCATACTTAACTCTGCACTACCTACATCACGCTATCCCTTTCTACCTTCATGTGTCACATGATGAGGTAAGCCTTCACTGAAAATGTCATGCTTTTGTATGCAAAGGGATAAAGTGTCATTCCATCGCTAACAAGATTTATTTTATCAAATTCTAAGTCTCATTTTTATTCATGTTTTACTACAGTACTTTGTTGGAGGAGTGAAGTTTATTAATACGTAATTAAATACTTCATCCTAAATAGGGAGTCACCAATGTCATCTATGGCTACGTTCACATTTGCTATTAATTTGCAAAAGTTAATTCATAACTCACCTGATAAACTGAATTGATACGTTATAACGATATGTTTTCGCAATATGTTTTGTAACCAGAATGACTCCCTTCCCCCAGGTTTTTATTCTCTTTCTCCCTGATTAGGAACTGTTCATTTTCGCATTTAATATTTATTATTACTCTATATTAAAACTGTCTTTGCAGACTTTAAGATGAAAACATTTGCATTTTTTAGGAATACTTTGGATTAGGTAGACTTTGCTCTATCATACCTAGTTTCTACCTAATAAGATGCTGTAGTCATGATTTTGTGTTATAACTTTACCTCTGCTAGACCATTTAATATTTTTACTCTGTGATGTGAATTGGAAGAGACGTTACCTTGTTTTACTAACATGATTAGGTGCCTTTATTACTACATTTAGCTGTATATGTTGCCATAGGTGGGGAAGATGGACGCAAGATGTCTACTTTTGAAGATTTTTAAAGTTAAGACCTCAAACTCAGTCTATATTGTTTTATTTTTATGGTACAATATTTGGTACATTTGGTCTTGGAGAAAATGTACCCCCAGAGAGGAGCTTCTATAGTTATATGGAATCTGCATATGGATGGCTCATTGTAATGTCAATATATTTATAGTAACTATGACTTCTGTTTCAGTATCTACAGCTGCACTTTACAGAATTGCCTCTTGTGTGTGTTAAGATATCCAATTTTGATTTACCGTCAAGATTTCTATTCATCTTACCCACTGTCACATTAGTATGAAATCGGACACTATTGCCAATATTATTGATTATGCCATAATAACTGTCCTCATTTCATCACATTAACCTTATTATTAACTTTCCAGTATTATTAATAATGCAATAATATATGTCAGCATTTCATCCCAAAGTCAAATATCCTGTTTATTGGTCATTAATTATGTATTTTACATATACTTCTTGTGTATGTTTTAATCTGTTGTTGTTTTCAGAATTATCTAACCACAAAATTGCGCAAGAAAGGAATGCCTGGGTATCAGATAAAGAATAAAGATCAGGTTCGACACTTTTACTACCGAACATGGCACAAAATTTCAAAGTATATTGCCTTTAACGATGGTGAGATTTCAGTATTGTACATGTTTATCTTAGAGTCATATTATTTGAAATTATAAGTTACTTCTGTCGTATTTTATCAGTAAGGAAGGATTCATTTTGTATTATACTTGGTTAGAAATAGTTTAAAGATATGGGACTTTTAATTTAGTGTCCTTGAGATATATTTAATATCAGTTATAAAGTTACTTCACTTAACAAAGAAGCTATTATTGATGTTTGGCATTATTTTTACTTCAGCAAGAAATGGTGGTTTGTTACCTAAAAAATATGGTGGCGGAAAAAGTTTGTGATAATTATTTATTGCTTTTTTCTATTCTGTCGTATCATTTAAATGACTATGGATATATCTTTTAACATCAGTTTAAAATATCATAAATAATGATTCATACATTGAAACTAGTATTGCATATGATACTATTTGCAAGGAGTAATAAATATGCTTTTTTGGCAGGTGTGAAAAAAGCCACGCAAGAACTTTATGGCCTTATTAATTTTGGTGAATTACGTAAGAAGATTGGAGGTACTTTAGATGAACGCAAGGGTCAGAAATTGCAGGAACTGATTAGGAAAGGTTCTACGAGTGTTCGAGTAAAAGGGAAGAGTGTGAGAGTTCGAACACCCATCTGCCGTGCCTTGAAAAAATTAAATCAGATAGAAGGTTAGTTATACAATAATCCCTCGTTTATCGCGGGGGTTTGGTTCCGGGACCGGCTGCGATATGTGAAAAACCGCGAAGTAGGAGCACCATATTAAAAAAAAATATATATATATATTTTTTTTTATATATAATAAAACAGCATTTATCAGGCCTAGGCATGAAGAATACATAAAGTAAAGAGAAACGGAGATGGAGAGTGTAATGACCTGTCAGATGTGAAGGGATTATTAAAGATGTGTAATGAATATCCAATTCCCTGCTGGGTTTTAATATACCTCTGCATTACTTTCATGATGTGTATTCCAAAAATTCTCCTTAGATATTATTATTATTATTATTATTGGCAACAATAATTTTCCTTTGATGATGATTGTGGCGATTATTATTATTATTCTTACGAATTCGTCATTAAGCCATTATTTTTGCAATAAATAATGTAGTTTTGGTTGAAAGAACAAGAGTTAATGAAACTCTCTCTCTCTCTCT
>JAXCGZ010012647.1:0-19891 GCA_037179515.1 Halocaridina rubra | reverse complement strand
AGAATTAGCTATAAGCTAAAATACAAATTGCAAATAATCATAATCTGCGAAAGTCAAGAAGTGGGAATTATTTTTTTAGTTAGAAAATAACAGTTATGTTAAATTTATTTTTTTAGTTAGAAAATAACAGATATGTTACTAATTTATTTGTTAAGGCATCTAACAGCCTCTGTTGACATTGAGCGAAACACTCTGTCACATATACATATATATATATATATATATATATATATATATATATATATATATATATATATATATATATATATATATATATATATATATATATATATATATATATATATATATATATATATATATATATATATATATATATATATATATATGTGACAGAGTGTTTCGCTCAATGTCAACAGAGGCTGTTAGATGCCTTATTAAACAAATTAGTAACATAACTGTTATTTTCTAACTAAAAAAATAATTCCCTTTAACATAACTGTTATTTTCTAACTAAAAAATTTAATTCCCACTTCTTGACTTTCGCAGATTATGATTATTTGCAATTTGTATTTTAGCTTATAGCTAATTGTAAATATAGCTTATTTACTCTTCTTGTACGTGTAGAAGTATAGCCCCAATATAAAGGCTGCTCCTATTTTTCTGTCTGCTACGAGCCAAGAAAATTAAGAGAGATTAAATCCAGTAACCTAACTTTTCATTATTATTCTCGTTTTATTTTATTTGCTTCCACTTGTTGCACCTAAAAATACTGTCTCTCCCTTGCATCTCTGCTATAATTGCCTGCCAGGGACCACCACTAAAATAGTCCTTAAAATTATATCAGAGCCAATTACTGCTCTAGGAATGTCTCCTACAGATGACGTCACGAGGAACAAGGAGACGCGCTCTTTTGGCGCCGAGACTGCCCAGAGGCAACATCTCGCCTGGGTAGTCTAAGTTTATTTCAAATCTTAATTACGTGGCATCTTCACAGGAATTCATCTAGCACAACAAGGAATTCATCTAGCACAACAAGGTGAGGGATAGTGTATGGTAAAGCTCGTGGGTCAAGCAAATTGGTTTATTTTCGAGAATTAGTTACATTCGTTACTGGATAAATCTTATGGATTTATATTCTCTGATTTCCTTCCCAGTCACACGAAATTTTGTAGATTACCACACTGGAATCTCACATGCCAAAGTTAATTCCTTAACCTGTAAATTACAGCTGATATATATTGCTGAGAAGTTTCTTTTCACTGAATGTGATAAACGAAAATCTCATCCTCTGAAGACTGGTTATGAGCCCGTAAAAATCTATCTCTTTTCCTAATAAATTCTAATTTCATTTCACCCCTTTCTATCATCGTAAATAAAGTGTTTTACGTCAAAAACTCGTCAATAAAGCTATTTGCTAAAAAGAATTGCAAATATTTAGAAGGTAATTTTTCCCAGTTGGCTTTGCAAATATTTCTTGTTAACCACAATTTAATGAATGCATACTGTATTTATCTTGCTAATTCTTCATATGTTGGGGATAAAGTGTTTTGAGTTATAAATTGCAAATACCTCAAAAGGTGGTTTTGCACCCTTTTTTTTCATTGCAAAGTTCTTGATAACTAAAAGTGAATGAATACTGTATTTATCTCGTAGATTCTTCCTTTATCCTAAATAGAGTGTTACCATATTAATTGTTAATCAGTAATAAGCATTGCAACTTTTGTGGTTGCCACAATTTAAGGAATTCATACAGTACTGTATTTGTCTTGCTTATTCTTCATTTATTGTGAATATATTGTTTTCTTAAAACCAGTAAAGAATTAATGGTTTTGTATGCTATTATGGTAGCATAAATATTTCTGGTTAGCTGTGAATAACCAATATATATTCATCCAGTAGAATGACATTGGAAACTCATTATATGTGTGCTCATGCTTTCAGTTTCCCATTATAAACAGTGTGTCATTTCTGTTTCTGAAATTGCAGTGTCCTGTATTCTACTCTGCCTGTGTGAGAGAGGTAATCATCGAGTTGAGGCCAAAGTCTTGGCATACGTCCGTGGTGCCGGGAAACGAAATCATACTCACCACCTCCGGGATTCGAGGCAGCATTTCATAAAATTTAATTTGAGAAATTTAATTCAATTCTTTTAATGTCATTGCATTTCCAAAATTAAAAGAAAGTTGAATTCTGAGTTTCATTTAACCGACTAATGGTAACAGAGCTGGGGTGTTCAAGTACAAATATCTGTCCTGTCTGTTTGTGAGCTCTTAACCGAGCTCAGTACTTTGAGTCCCCTTAGTAAAACAGAATCTTAACAACACTCTAGCATCATTAAAATCCCCACAAGTTTGGCACCCGAACAGACAGACTGATTTTATAAATTTATTTTTATTTTGCTTTTTAAGATTGCACATGAAACCCGATTACCATTGGCTCGATTATTGAAATGAATGAATCTTAGGCTGCAGACAAAAATTTTCGCGCTAGAAACGTTGCGGATAAGAAATTTTTCTTTATTTTCAATATTGATTATGGTAACTAATATTTTCTTGTTTCCCATGTGGTAAACAATATTTCAGGAAATCTACATGAGATTATGTGGTAACAGACTTTAGAAATTTTGCATGACGAGAAGACGTGTTATATAAAATTTCATTTATTTGCGTGATAAGATTGAGTTTTAAAGCATTCGTGTTTTATATATCCGTTAAAGGGTGATACTTGTTAGGAATTGTTTATATTTCCTTGGGATTTAGGAATTGGGAAAAAGCATATTAAGTATTTTTGCTTATAATTGTGTTTTATATTCAAGCATTGACTGCTCATAGATTGGAAGAAAAACTTTGGTGTCATTTAACGAGCCTAGGCTAAGCCTTTCATGTGTCCGAGTTGTCACTTGAAAATAAATTTTCTCATTACTAGTAGAAATGTGTAATCTGGCTGCCTAGTAAGCGGTTAGCTTATCGTTGGTGTATTTTGCATAGGATCTGTGCCCTTTTGGTAACACTCCAGAATTTTACTTACGACATTTTATTTGTGGGTACTGCCATATACGCGCTCATACGCAGGCACGACCGCGATACTGTACTTGTTCGTATTACTTACGACATTTTATTTGTGGGTACTGCCATATACGCGCTCATACGCAGGCACGACCGCGATACTGTACTTGTTCGTATCACTTACGACATTTTATTTGTGGGTACTGCCATATACGCGCTCATACGCAGGCACGACCGCGATACTGTACTTGTTCGTATTACTTACGACATTTTATTTGTGGGTGCTGCCATATATGCGCTCATACGCAGGCACGACCGCTATACTGTACTTGATTGTACTCTCAGGCACTGGGTGCTAGTCGGTAAAATTCGTTGTTGCTCATTCCTTTCATTTACACCATAACTGCAGGTACTGCCATGTATTGCTGTTAAGCAGGCACGACTGCCATTCTGTATTACCAGTGTTTCATACACTGTTTTGCAACATTTTGTTGCTGTTGCACTTGATTGTGTTGCTCATTCCTTTCATTTGCACAATAACCGCAGGTACTGCCACATATTGCTGTTAAGCAGGCACGACTGCCATTCTGTATTGCCAGTGTTTCATACACTGTTTTGCAACATTTTGTTGCTGTTGCACTTGATTGTGTTGCTCATTCCTTTCATTTGCACAATAACTGCAGGTACTGCCACATATTGCTGTTAAGCAGGCACGACTGCCATTCTGTATTACCAGTGTTTCATACACTGTTTTGCAACATATTGTTGCTGTTGCACTTGATTGTGTTGCTCATTCCTTTCATTTGCACAATAACCGCAGGTACTGCCACATATTGCTGTTAAGCAGTCACGACTGCCATTCTGTATTACCAGTGTTTCATGCACTGTTTTGCAACATTTTGCTGCTGTTGCACTTGATTGTATTTTGAGTCACTTTTATGGTGAGATTTTGAGATCACTTTTACGTTTAAGTTTGAACTGTGGTGTTGTGTGGCTCTATCATTTTTTTTCTACTACTGTACTGTAGAGATTTGTTTTTTTTGTGGTTGATTTGGCACTTCGTTATTGACTGTTTAGGAAACAAACATGGAAACCATCAAAACATTCGATGAGGAGCGTTACCTAGACATGCTGATTGCTAGGGGTGAGAGATATGGTTTTTCCCCCAGACAGAAGCTCTTCGAATGGGCTCATGAGAAGATGGTTGAGTGCCGAGATAAGCTGGAGAAGAGAGCAAGTGATGAGGCACAAGCACAACGTTAGGAGGCACAAGCACAACGTAAGGAGGCACAAGCACAACATGAACATGAGCTTGCGCTTGCTCGGCTTCGAGCGGGAATCCCAGACAGTAGTCCTTTATCCGGAAATAGAGATTACAGGAACGGGAAGCACAAGAGCCCCTTGCAGAACTTCAATCATCCAGCTCATCCTCCTCACACTCCTAAGCCTTATTACGGCCATGCACCCACACTCAAGAAGGATGACCCGGTAAGACCTAAGCCTCAGCAGTTAAGAGGCAAAGGCCATTACTCTGCTCCACCTTCCCAGGGTTTTCAGCCAAACTCTAAGAGCCACCACGCTCCCTCACACAGCGGCGGCCCACATAGCCTTCTGGCCACTCACTCAGCCCATGTTGTGGAAACAGGGCCAGAAAGGGCCAATGAGGAAAATGCCGAGGAACCACCACACAAACTTGCCAATGTGGAATTCATCAAACATGATGATCTGGAAATGATCCCAAAATGCCTAGAAACCATAAATGGTGTGGAAGCTGAGATAGCCCTTGACACAGGGGCCAATGGCATACTTGTTGATGAGAAATTCGTCAGGGATGAAGATTATACCAGCAAAGTCGTTTGTCTGCGATTTGCTGAAGGAACACCCCAAATACGACGTTGCTGTGTCATTAACCTGGATTGCAAATACTACAAGAGAAAAGCCCCAGCTGTGGCAATGATTGGGCTTATGTACCCTGTCTTGATGGGTCGTGCACTGAACCTAGTTCCTACTTTCCAGGCCAACCTCTACCATAAGGACATTTCTCGTTATAACTTCCCTCGGGGGAAGTCACATGAAGCCATTTCAGCAGCAACTCCTGGCCTCGATGCCAAGAATATGGACGATTCTCCGACTGACTCCGTTGAGTCTGCTGCAGTCAGTACACGTAATGTGGAACGCGGAGAGTTTCCCCCTCCTTTACCAGATGATGCACCTCTAGAGCCATTGAAGTCCCGTCCAGACTTTGCCAAATTGCAGCAAGACTGCTCCAGCCTCAAGCGCTGGATGCAGCAGGCCACCGAGGGAAGGACCTTCACAGTGAGAGGAGGAGGCAAGATCACTTACGCCCTTGAAGATGGAGTACTTCGTAGGCATGTGACTAAAGGTGGCCACACCTTTAAACAGTTGGTGGTGCCCGCTTCGTTGCGCCGCCAGGCTATGTATGTGGCACACCATTTGCCTCTGAGTGGACACAGAGGCAAAGCAAAGACTCGGCACGTCCTTCAGAAGGCTTTCGCATGGCCAAACATGTACACCGAGGTAGACAGATATGTAGGCTCCTGCCCTGTCTGTCAATGCACCTCAACGGCACCGGTACCGAAAGTTCCCATGGGGATAACTAAGCTCTCAATGGAGCCAATTTCCAATGTCGCTATTGACATACTAGGTCCTATTAATCCAACTTTGTCCACGGGGAAACAATTCCTCCTGGTATATGCTGACCTGGCAACAAGGTACCCAGATGCAGTGCCACTGTCTTCTATCACAACTGAAGCAGTCGCTCATGCCCTATTTGAAATGTGCTCCAGGGTTGGCTTTCCTGAGCAGGTCACTTCTGACAATGGAAGTCAGTTTACAAGTAGGCACTTTGAGGCTTTCTGTAACCTTTTAGAAATCAAGCACATTCGTACGAGTGTCTATCATGCCCAATCAAATGGAGCATGCGAACGCTATAACGGGACATTGAAGCGATGTTTGCGCAAGCTAGTGATAGATATGCCTAGGCAATGGGACAAGTACGTCCCTGCTGCACTTTTCTCCTTCAGAGACACGCCCCACGACACTACTGGATACTCGCCTTTCGAGATGATTTATGGTCATAAGGTCAGAGGCCCAGTAGAATTCTTGGCAGAATGTTGGGATTCACCTACCATCGAAGATGACGATAGGGACGTTCATGAGTATATTTTGAAGTTTTTGTCTCACCTCAAAAAGGCATGGAAAACTGCACAATTAGCCATTAAGGGTCACCAGCAGACTGCCAAGCTCCTCTTTGACAAGCGTGCGCGGCGTCGTGCCCTGACACCCGGAGATCGAGCTCTGTTACTTCTTCCAACAGATACCCGCAAGCTAATGCTACGCTGGAAAGGACCGTACACTGTGGTACACCGGGTGACCCCTGACAATTATGTGCTAAATGTTGATGGCATTAACCGGAAATACCACATTAACCAGCTGAAGCTTTATTGTGAGGACTCGGAGGCCCACAGGGATCCTGCGCTGGCGCTCCCAGCAACCCCTATTGATGCCTCCAGCATCAACAGAACCTCCGAGGCTGCAGCAACACAGGTGCTCCATTATAGCCACCCCTTACTTCCTATATTGGAATACTCCACCCTTGCAGTGGAGACAGACTTACGGGAGTGGAGTTTTTCTGAAGAAGCCCCTCTGGCCGCAGCCACCGCCCTTGCAATTGAAGACATAAGCTTAGCTTTTGATGATGGTAAGGATCCTGCCATTCCCACACACCGAAAAGAAAGTGTGAGTAATTGTATTATTAACTCCAGACTGCAACCGAGTCAACGGGAACAGCTGAACAAGCTATTAGAGGACTATGAGAACGTCTTCAACGACCTCCCAGGCATTACCACTACCCTTGAGCATCATGTCAGACTGACTGACCCAGAGCCATTTCGGCATTCCTATGGTCTTCCCCACCAGCTGTCCTTACGGCTGAAGGAAGATCTTGACACTTGGGTCCGCCTCGGAATAGTTGAAAAGAGCAATTCGCCTTGGTGTTCGCCGTTACTGGCAGTGCGTAAGCGAGATGGCAGTCACAGGTTCTACCTTGACTGTCGTAAGCTTAACTCCCGTACCATCTTTGATGGAGAGCCCATTGCTGACGCCGAGCATATTTTCTAGTTGCTTTCTCAAGCCCGTTACCTGTCCAAGTTGGATTTGGCCAGTGGATTTTGGCAAGTCCCGTTGAGCGAGACTACCAAGCCTCTTACAGCTTTTTCCACAAGATATGGTCTATACCAGTTCAGGGTCATGCCTTTTGGTATGGTAAATGCCCCTGGCTGCTTCAGCAGACTCATGAGGATAGTACTACAGGATCTCGACAATGTTTCATGCTTTATAGACGACATCCTGGTGCATTCTCAGGATTGGTCATCGTACCTCGAGGCCCTCCGCAGAGTTCTCACTCGTCTGAACCAGCATGGACTTCATTTAAAGCCTTCCAAATGTGAGATATATATATATATATATATATATATATATATATATATATATATATATATATATATATATATATATATATATATATATATATATATATATATATATATATATATATATATATATATATATATATATATATATATATATAATATATATATATATATATATATATATATATATATATATATATATATATATATATATATATATATATATATATATATATATATATATATATGTGTGTGTGTGTGAGTGTGTGTGAGTGTGTGTGAGTGTGTGTGTGTGTGTGTGTGTGTGATTGTGATTACCTAATTGTGTTTACGGGAAAGAGCCCAAAGCTCGTATCTTCCCGTCTCCTGATCGGTTCCATTTTAGACTTAGTGATACTTATCATACCTGTCCTTAAAACTATGGATTGAGATAGCATTAACTACCTCCTCGCTTAGCGAATTCCAATTATCAACTACTTTTACACTGAAAAAGTATTTCCTTACATCCTGCAAAGAAGTTTTCTTAAGAAGCTTCAAACTATGACCTCTAGTTCTAGAGCCAGCCATATCAAAATATCGATCCCTATCCACTCTATCATAACCATGAAGGAATTTAAAGGCTGTCACCATATCCCCCCTCACTCTTCTAGCTTCGAGTGATGGTAAGTCTAATTCCCTCAGCCTCTCATCATAACTGAGATTGCGTATTTCTGGCACCAGTTTCGTGGCATGTCTTTGAACTTTTTCAAGCTTAGATATGTGCTTTTTCAAGTGTGGATTCCAAAAGGGGGCTGCATATTCCAGTTTTGGCCTCACATAGGTTACATAAATATTTCTGAACATTTCCTTGTCCATGTGCCTGAAGGCTACACTTACATTTGATAAGAATGCATATGCTGCCCTTACTATGCCATTTATATGTATTTTTGAAGACAAATCTGCCAGTATGCTTACTCCTAGATCTCTCTCATTTTCTGTCTCTTGAAGTTGTACTCCAGCCACCGAGTAGTCAAGCTTGGGCCTTCTTGCACTTGTACCCATTCTCATTACCTTACATTTTGAAGTATTGAATTTCATTAGCCACTTTTCTGACCACTCATGCAGATTATTTAGATCCTCCTGAAGTTCTCTACCATTGTTCTCGTTTTTTACTTTCTTCACAATCTTTACATCATCTGCAAACATATTCATGAATGAATTTACAGACTTTGGTAGGTCATTTACATATACAAAGAACAAAAGTGGCCCTAAAACTGAACCCTGTGGAACTCCACTACTAACTCTTCTCCATTCAGACACTGAGTGTCTTACTCTAACCCTCTGTTCCCTTCCTTCTAAGTAAGTTTTTATCCATTCTAAACATTTCCACCTATTCTAGCCATTGATTGCAGCTTCCTAATAAGTTTCCCATGTGGAACAGTGTCAAACGCTTTCTGGAAGTCTAGGAATATGCAATCTGCCCAGCCCTCTCTTTCCTGTAAGATTCGGCTCACCTCATCATAAAATTCTAATAAGTTTGTTACTGTTGATCTACCTTCTTTGAAGCCATGTTGCCTCACTGACAAAAAGTTGAAGGATTCCAAGTGAAGAGAGATATGTTTCCTTAGTAGTTTCTCCATAACTTTGCAAACTATGCTGGTCAAGGAAACTGGTCTATAGTTCAGAGCCGTATCCCTTCTTCCCTTTTTGAAGATAGGTATCACATTTGCTTGTTTCCAGCATCTTGGAATCTCCCCTGACTCCAGTGACTTTTTAAATATGATACTTAGTGCCACTGATATTGAGTTTGCGCATTTTTTAAGCACATGAAGGGATATGTCATCAGGACCTGTAGCTCTATGAACATCTAAATCCATCAGCGCTTTGCATACCTCTGTGGCTGTAAGGTTGATGTTCTATAATACCGGCCCTTGAGCTTCTATCACTGCAATCTGAGGGGGTGAGGTATTTTCTACTGTAAATACTGACTGAAACTCCTTGTTCAATTCTTTGCAGATCTCTTCATCCGTCTCAGTGATGCTTCCATCCGCTCTCTTTAGCCTTAAAACCTGTTCTTTTACCTTCAGTTTTCCTCTGATAAAGCTGTGGAAAAGCTTGGGATTTTCTCTAGCCTTCCTGGTGATGTCCCTCTCATAGTCTCTCTCTGCCTCTCTCCTTTTACTTAGGTAGTCATTTCTTGCTCTTTTGTAGGTTTGCCAGGCATTTATGTTTTTTCTCCTCCTATACCTTTTCCAGCATTTGTCTCTCCACTCCTTAGCTCTTTTACACCCATTATTGAACCATTTCTCTCTGGCATGAATTACACCTACTTTGGTGACAGGTATGCAGCAATCTACTATCTTCCCATATTTCTCACAAAAGATGTCATACATTTCTTGTACAGATTTGTTGTAAAATAAGGTTCTCCATTCAATAACTGCAAAAAGCTCA
The DNA here is from genome assembly GCA_037179515.1 of Halocaridina rubra. Taxonomy (NCBI): domain Eukaryota; kingdom Metazoa; phylum Arthropoda; class Malacostraca; order Decapoda; family Atyidae; genus Halocaridina; species Halocaridina rubra. The sequence goes on along the minus strand of JAXCGZ010012647.1, from coordinate 10,044 downwards.
TTCATTTTGATGTAATCTCCTTTCGGATAGTTCCTCCTCATGTCCTCAGTGCCTCTACTCTCAGGAAGAATATCTTCAATGATATACTCCATCAACAACACACAGTGGTCACTCTTTCCCATTGGTGGTTCATACTCAATATTTTCAATATCCAATACATTATCTGTGAACACTAGATCAAGTAGTGATGGCTCATCCCCACCCCTGTCCCTTGTTGGTTCCATTACATGTTGGTGTAGGAAATTCCCTTGTACGCAATCTAGGAATCTTGCCCCGAATGAGTCCTCACCACTGTGTGGGTCAAGATTTATCCAATCTATCTCTTTATGATTAAAGTCTCCCATAATCAAAATCCTACATTTTTTTTCCCGTGCTATGTTAACAACTGAGTTTATGACTTCAATAGTACCTATATGACTTTCCTCATAAACTTCAAGCCTATTTTGGTTCCTTGGTGGGTTGTATACAACAGTTATTATAATGCTCTCTGACCCAGTATTTATGCGAGCAACAAGAAATTCCTTGAACTCACTTTCTATAGCCAAGTTTATTTCTTCAACTTGAATCCTTTCACTTATGAGCAGTGCTATCCCTCCACCAGTCCTCTCAGATCTTTCAAACCTTAGTATTCTGAAGCCCTTAGGAAAAACTGTGACACTGTTTATGTCCTCACTCAACTTAGTCTCTGTAATTGCTAATATATCTGCCTTACTGTCGTGAATCCTATCTTTTAATTCTACTGCCTTACCAGCTAATCCATCAGCATTTGTGTCACAGAGTGAATGAAGGATGTAAAGTGTTGGGTGCATTGAAAGAAGTGATGAAGAATAGAGGGTTGGGAATGAATGTTAAGAAAGTTTTGTATGAGAAAGTGGTTTTGCCAACTGTGATGCATGGATCAGAGTTATGGGGTATGAAAGTGAGTGAGAGACGGAAACTAAATGTGTTTGAGATGAAATGCCTGAGGAGTATGATTGGTGTATCTCGATTGGGTAGGGTTAGGAATGAAGTGGTGAGAGCAAGAACGGGTGTGAGGAGAGAAATTGCAGCCAGAGTAGATATGAATGTTCTGAGATGGTTTGGCCATGTGGAAAGGATGGATGATGAAAGGCTGCTGAAAAAGGTGATGAATGCGAGAGTTGATGGGAGAAATGCTAGAGGGAGGCCTAGGTTTGGATGGATGGATGGAGTAAGGAGAGCCCTGAATGATAGGAGGATGGATGTGAGGGAAGCAAGAGAGCCTGCTAGGAATAGGAATGAGTGGCGAGCGATTGTGACGCAGCTATGATGGGCATCTGCTGTTACCACGGGGCTGCCTCTTACAGAGATAGCCCTGTGGTAGGGGCAGTAGGAGGAGCTGGCAGTTGTGAAGCAACACAGGTTGTGGAAGAGCCGGGAGGATGGGCTGTGGCACTCCAGCAGTGCCATCTGAACGGTCGCTAGCTCCCTCGTCATTGCCCATAGTGCAAAGTAATCCCACTATTTGTTTTCCTTTCTTGATGTCGGCTACCCCCCAATTAAAGTGGGAAACAGCCAAGGTATATGTATGTGTATATATATATATATATATATATATATATATATATATATATATATATATATATATATATATATATATATATATATATATATATATATATATATATATATATACACATATATATACACACACATATATATATATATATATATATATATATATATATATATATATATATATATATATATATATATATATATATATATATATATATATATATATATATATATATATATATATATATATATATATATATATATATATATATATATATATATATATATATATATATATATATATATATATATATATATATATATATATATATATATATGTGTGTGATTACCTAATTGATTACCTAATTGTGTTTACGGGAAAGAGCCCAAAGCTCGTATCTTCCCGTCTCCTGATCGGTTCCATTTTAGACTTAGTGATACTTATCATACCTGTCCTTAAAACTATGGATTGAGATAGCATTAACTACCTCCTCGCTTAGCGAATTCCAATTATCAACTACTCTTACACTGAAAAAGTATTTCCTTACATCCTGCGAAGAAGCTTTCTTACGAAGCTTCAAACTATGACCTCTAGTTCTAGAGCCAGCCATATCAAAATATCGATCCCTATCCACTCTATCATAACCATGAAGGAATTTAAAGACTGTCACCATATTCCCCCTCACTCTTCTAGCTTCGAGTGATGGTAAGTCTAATTCCCTCAGCCTCTCATCATAACTGAGATTGCGTATTTCTGGCACCAGTTTCGTGGCATGTCTTTGAACCTTTTCAAGCTTAGCTATGTGCTTTTTCAAGTGCGGATTCCAAAAGGGGGCTGCATATTCCAGTTTTGGCCTCACATAGGTTACATAAATATTTCTGAACATTTCCTTGTCCATGTTCCTGAAGGCTACCCTTACATTTGATAAGAATGCATATGCTGCCCTTACTATGCCATTTATATGTATTTCTGGAGACAAATCTGCCAGTATGTTTACTCCTAGATCTCTCTCAGTTTCTGTCTCTTGAAGTTGTACTCCAGCCACCGAGTAGTCAAGCTTGGGCCTTCTTGCACTTGTACCCATTCTCATTACCTTACATTTTGAAGTAATGAATTTCATTAACCACTTTTCTGACCACTCATGCAGATTATTTAGATCCTCCTGAAGTTCTCTACCATTGTTCTCGCTTTTTACTTTCTTCACAATCTTTGCATCATCTGCAAACATATTCATGAATGAATTTACAGACTCTGGTAGGTCATTTACATATACAAGGAACCAAAGTGGCCCTAAAACTGAACCCTGTGGAACTCCACTACTAACTCTTCTCCATTCAGACACTGAGTGTCTTACTCTAACCCTCTGTTCCCTTCCTTCTAAGTAAGTTTTTATCCATTCCAAAACATTTCCACCTATTCTAGCCATTGATTGCAGCTTCCTAATAAGTCTCCCATGTGGAACAGTGTCAAACGCTTTCTGGAAGTCTAGGAATATGCAATCTGCCCAGCCCTCTCTTTCCTGTAAGATTTGGCTTACCTCATCATAAAATTCTAATAAGTTTGTTACTGTTGATCTACCTTCTCTGAAGCCATGTTGCCTCACTGACAAAAAGTTGAAGGATTCCAGGTGAAGAGAGATATGTTTCCTTAGTAGTTTCTCCATAACTTTGCAAACTATGCTGGTCAAGTAAACAGGTCTATAGTTCAGAGCCGTATCCCTCCTTCCCTTTTTGAAGATAGGTATCACATTTGCTTGTTTCCAGCATCTTGGAATCTCCCCCGACTCCAGTGACTCCTTAAATATGATACTTAGTGCCACCGATATTGTGTTTGCGCATTTTTTAAGCACATGAGGGGATATGTCATCGGGACCTGTAGCTTTATGAACATCTAAATCCATCATCGCTTTGCATACCTCTGTGGCTGTAAGGTTGATGTTCTCTAATACCGGCCCTTGAGCTTTTATCACTGCAATCTGAGGGAGTGGGGTATTTTCTACTGTAAATACTGACTGAAACCCCTTGTTCAATTCTTTGCAGATCTCTTCATCCGTCTCAGTGATGCTTCCATCCGCTCTCTTTAGCCTTAAAACCTGTTCTTTTACCTTCAGTTTTCCTCTGATAAAGCTGTGGAAAAGCTTGGGATTTTCCTTAGCCTTCCTGGTGATGTCCCTCTCATAATCTCTCTCTGCCTCTCTCCTTTTACTTAGGTAGTCATTTCTTGCTCTTTTGTAGGTTTGCCAGGCATTTATGTTTTTTCTCCTCCTATACCTTTTCCAGCATTTGTCTCTCCACTCCTTAGCTCTTTTACACCCATTATCGAACCATTTCTCTCTGGCATGAATTACACCTACTTTGGTGACAGGTATGCAGCAATCTACTATCTTCCCATATTTCTCACAAAAGATGTCATACATTTCTTGTACAGATTTGTTGTAAAATAAGGTTCTCCATTCAATAACTGCAAAAAGCTCATTCATTTTGATGTGTGTGAGTGTGTGTGTGTGATTGTGATTACCTAATTGTGTTTGCGGGAAAGAGCCCAAAGCTCGTATCTTCCCGTCTCCTGATCGGTTCCATTTTAGACTTAGTGATACTTATCATACCTGTCCTTAAAACTATGGATTGAGATAGCATTAACTACCTCCTCGCTTAGCGAATTCCAATTATCAACTACTCTTACACTGAAAAAGTATTTCCTTACATCCTGCAAAGAAGTTTTCTTAAGAAGCTTCAAACTATGACCTCTAGTTCTAGAGCCAGCCATATCAAAATATCGATCCCTATCCACTCTATCATAACCATGAAGGAATTTAAAGAGTGTCACCATATCCCCCCCTCACTCTTCTAGCTTCGAGTGATGGTAAGTCTAATTCCCTCAGCCTCTCATCATAACCGATATTGCGTATTTCTGGCACCAGTTTCGTGGCATGTCTTTGAACTTTTTCAAGCTTAGGTATGTGCTTTTTCAAGTGTGGATTCCAAAAGGGGGCTGCATTTTCGAGTTTTGGCCTCACATAGGTTACATAAATATTTCTGAACATTTCCTTGTCCATGTGCCTGAAGGCTACACTTACATTTGATAAGGATGCATATGCTGCCCTTACTATGCCATTTATATGTATTTCTGGAGACAAATCTGCCAGTATTTTTACTCCTAGATCTCTCTCATTTTCTGTCTCTTGAAGTTGTACTCCAGCCACCGAGTAGTCAAGCTTGGGCCTTCTTGCACTTGTACCCATTCTCATTACCTTACATTTTGAAGTATTAAATTTCATTAACCACTTTTCTGACCACTCATGCAGATTATTTAGATCCTCCTGAAGTTCTCTACCATTGTTCTCGTTTTTTACTTTCTTCACAATCTTTGCATCATCTGCAAACATATTCATGAATGAATTTACAGACTCTGGTAGGTCATTTACATATACAAAGAACAAAAGTGGCCCTAAAACTGAACCCTGTGGAACTCCACTACTAACTCTTCTCCATTCAGACACTGAGTGTCTTACTCTAACCCTCTGTTCCCTTCCTTCTAAGTAAGTTTTTATCCATTCTAAACATTTCCACATATTCTAGCCATTGATTGCAGCTTCCTAATAAGTTTCCCATGTGGAACAGTGTCAAACACTTTCTGGAAGTCTAGGAATATGCAATCTGCCCAGCCCTCTATTTCCTGTAAGATTCGGCTCACCTCATCATAAAATTCTAATAAGTTTGTTACTGTTGATCTACCTTCTCTGAAGCCATGTTGCCTCACTGACAAAAAGTTGAAGGATTCCAAGTGAAGAGAGATATGTTTCCTTAGTAGTTTCTCCATAACTTTGCAAACTATGCTGGTTAAGGAAACTGGTCTTTTGTTCAGAGCCATATACCTTCTTCCCTTTTTGAAGATAGGTATCACATTTGCTTGTTTCCAGCATCTTGGAATCTCCCCTGACTCCAGTGACTTTTTAAATATGATACTTAGTGCCACTGATATTGAGTTTGCGCATTTTTTAAGCACATGAAGGGATATGTCATCGGGACCTGTAGCTCTATGAACATCTAAATCCATCATCGCTTTGCATACCTCTGTGGCTGTAAGGTTGATGTTCTCTAATACCGGCCCTTGAGCTTCTATCACTGCAATCTGAGGGGGTGGGGTATTTTCTACTGTAAATACTGACTTAAACTCCTTGTTCAATTCTTTGCAGATCTCTTCATCCGTCTCAGTGATGCTTCCAGCCGCTCTCTTTAGCCTTAAAACCTGTTCTTTTACCTTCAGTTTTTCTCTGATAAAGCTGTGGAAAAGCTTGGGATTTTCTCTAGCCTTCCTGGTGATGTCCCTCTCATAGTCTCTCTCTGCCTCTCTCCTTTTACTTAGGTAGTCATTTCTTGCTCTTTTGTAGGTTTGCCAGGCATTTATGTTTTTTCTCCTCCTATACCTTTTCCAGCATTTGTCTCTCCGCTCCTTAGCTCTTTTACACCCATTATTGAACCATTTCTCTCTGGCATGAATTACACCTACTTTGGTGACAGGTATGCAGCAATCTACTATCTTCCCATATTTCTCACAAAAGATGTCATACATTTCTTGTACAGATTTGTTGTAAAATAAGGTTCTCCAGTCAATAACTGTAAAAAGCTCATTCATTTTGATGTAATCTCCTTTCGGATAGTTCTTCCTTATGTCCTCAGTGCATTTACTCTCAGGAAGAATATCTTCTATGATATACTCCATCAACAACACACAGTGGTCTCTCTTTCCAATTGGTGGTTCATACTCAATTTTTTCAATATCCAACACATCATCTGTGAACACTAGATCAAGTAGTGATGGCTCATCCCCACCCCTGTCCCTTGTTGGTTCCATTACATGTTGGTGTAGGAAATTCCCTTGTACGCAATCTAGGAATCTTGCCCTGAATGAGTCCTCACCACTGTGTGGGGCAAGATTTATCCAATCTATCTCTTTATGATTAAAGTCTCCCATAATCAAAATCCTACATTTTTTTCCCCGTGCCATGTTAACAACTGAGTTTATGACTGTGACAGAGTGTTTCGCTCAATGTCAACAGAGGCTGTTAGATGCCTTATCAAATAAATTAGTAACATAACTGTTATTTTCTAACTAAAAAAAAAATTCCCTTTAACATAACTGTTATTTTCTAACTAAAAAAATTAATTCCCACTTCTTGACTTTCGCAGATTATGATTAATTGCAATTTGTATTTTAGCTTATAGCTAATTTTAAATAGCTTATTTACTCTTCTTGTACGTGTAGAAGTATAGCCCCAATATAAAGGCTGCTCCTATTTTTCTGTCTGCTACGAGCCAAGAAAATTAAGAAAAAAATAACCAGTAACCTAACTTTTCATTATTATTCTCGTTTTATTTTATTTGCTTCCACTTGTTGCACCTAAAAATACTCTCTCCCTTGCATCTCTGCTATAATTGCCTGCCAGGGACCACCACTAAAATAGTCCTTAAAATGATATCAGAGCCAATTACTGCTCTAGGAATGTCTCCTACAGATGACCTCACGAGGAACAAGGAGACGCTTTTTTTTTTGGCGCCGAGACTGCCCAGAGGCAACATCTCGCCTGGGTAGTCTAAGTTTATTTCAAATCTTAATTACGTGGCATCTTCACAGGAATTCAGCTAGCACAACAAGGAATTCATCTAGCACAACAAGGTGAGGGATAGTGTATGGTAAAGCTCGTGGGTCAAGCAAATTGGTTTATTTTCGAGAATTAGTTACATTCGTTACTGGATAAATCTTATGGATTTATATTCTCTGATTTCCTTCCAAGTCACACGAAATTTTGTAGATTACCAAACTGGAATCTCACATGCCAAAGTTAATTCCTTAACCTGTAAATTACAGCTGATATATATTGCTGAGAAGTTTCTTTTCACTGAATGTGATAAACGAAAATCTCATCCCCTGAAGACTGGTTATGAGCCCGTAAAAATCTATCTCTCTTCCTAATAAATTCTAATTTCATTTCACCCCTTTCTATCATCGTAAATAAAGTGTTTTACTTCAAAAACTCGTCAATAGAGCTTTTTGCTAAAAAAAAAAATTGCAAATATTTAGAAGGTAATTTTTCCCAGTTGGCTTTGCAAATATTTCTTGTTAACCACAATTTAATGAATGCATGCCGTATTTATCTTGCTAATTCTTCATATGTTGGGGATAAAGTGTTTTGAGTTATAAGTTGCAAATACCTCAAAAGGTGGTTTTGCACCCTTTTTTCATTGCAAAGTTCTTGATAACTAAAAGTGAATGAATACTGTATTTATCTCGTAGATTCTTCCTTTATCCTAAATAGAGTATTACCATATTAATTGTTAATCAGTAATAAGCATTGCAACTTTTGTGGTTGCCCACAATTTAAGGAATACATACAGTACTGTATTTGTCTTGCTTATTCTTCATTTATTGTGAATATATTATTTTCTTAAAACCAGTAAAGAATTAATGGTTTTGTATGCTATTATGGTAGCATAAATATTTCTGGTTAGCTGTGAATAACCAATATATATTCATCCAGTAGAATGACATTGGAAACTCATTATATGTGTGCTCATGCTTTCAGTTTCCCATTATAAACAGTGTGTCATTTCTGTTTCTGAAATTGCAGTGTCCTGTATTCTACTCTGCCTGTGTGACAGAGGTAATCATCGAGTTGAGGCCAAAGTCTTGGCATACGTCCGTGGTGCCGGGAAACGAACTCATACTCACCTCCTCCGGGATTCGAGGCAGCATTTCATAAAATTTAATTTGAGAAATTTAATTCAATTCTTTTAATGTCATTGCATTTCCAAAATTAAAAGAAAGTTGAATTCTGAGTTTCATTTAACCGACTAATGGTAACAGAGCTGGGGTGTTCAAGTACAAATATCTGTCCTGTCTGTTTGTGAGCTCTTAACCGAGCTCGGTACTTTGAGTCCCCTTAGTAAAACAGAATCTTAACAACACTCTAGCATCCTAAAACCCAACAGATTGGCGCCCGAACAGGGATCCGAACAGACAGACTGATTTTAAAAATTTATTTTTATTTTGCTTTTTAAGATTGCACATGAAACCCGATTACCATTGGCTCGATTATTGAAATGAATGAATCTTAGGCTGCACACGAAAATTTTCGCGCTAGAAACGTTGCGGATAAGAAATTTTTCTTTATTTTCAATATTGATTATGGTAACTAATATTTTCTTGTTTCCCATGTGGTAAACAATCTATCAGGAAATCTACATGAGATTATGTGGTAACAGACTTTAGAAATTTTGCATGACGAGAAGACGTGTTATATAAAATTTCATTTATTTGCGTGATAAGATTGAGTTTTAAAGCATTCGTGTTTTATATATCCGTTAAAGGGTGATACTTGTTTGGAATTGGGAGAAAGCATATTAAGTATTTTTGCTTATAATTGTGTTTTATATTCAAGCATTGACTGCTCATAGATTGGAAGAAAAACTTTGGTGTCATTTATCGAGCCTAGGCTAAGCCTTTCATGTGTCTGAATTGTCACATGAAAATAAATTTTCTCATTACTAGTAGAAATGTGTAATCTGGCTGCCTAGTAAGCTGTTAGCTTATCGTTGGTGTATTTTGCATAGGATCTGTGCCCTTTTGGTAACACTCCAGAATTTTACTTACGACATTTTATTTGCGGGTACTGCCATATACGCGCTCATACGCGGGCACGACCACTATACTGTACTTGTTCGTATTACTTACGACATTTTATTTGTGGGTACTGCCATATATGCGCTCATACGCAGGCACGACCGCTATACTGTACTTGTTTGTACTCTCAGGCACTGGGTGCTAGTCGGTAAAATTCGTTGTTACTCATTCCTTTCATTTGTACCATAACCGCAGGTACTGCCCCGTATTGCTGTTAAGCAGGCACGACTGCCATTCTGCATAACCAGTGTTTCATACACTGTTTTGCAACATTTTGTTGCTGTTGCACTTGATTGTGTTGCTCATTCCTTTCATTTGCACAATAACCGCAGGTACTGCCACATATTGCTGTTAAGCAGGCACGACTGCCATTCTGTATTACCAGTGTTTCATACACTGTTTTGCAACATTTTGTTGCTGTTGCACTTGATTGTGTTGCTCATTCCTTTCATTTGCACAATAACTGCAGGTACTGCCACGTATTGCTGTTAAGCAGGCACGACTGCCATTCTGTATTACCAGTGTTTCATACACTGTTTTGCAACATTTAGCTGCTGTTGCACTTGATTGTATTTTGAGTCACTTTTATGGTGAGATTTTGAGATCACTTTTACGTTTAAGTTTGAACTGTGGTGTTGAATCTTTTTTTTTTCTCTCCTTGGTGTTGTGTGGTTCTATCATTTTTTTTTCTACTACTGTATTGTAGAGATTTGTTTTTTTTGTGTGGTTGTTTTGGCACTTCGTTATTGACTGTTTAGGAAACCACCTTGGCAACCAGGCAGGCACAGGAAACAAACATGGAAACCATCCAAACATTCGATGAGGAG
>JAXCGZ010012646.1:0-15000 GCA_037179515.1 Halocaridina rubra | reverse complement strand
GCGCCTTGGCGCACTTGTGTGTCTTAGGTTCGAATCCTTGCCAGGAGCAAAATATGTTTGATCTAATTGTGCTCACTAGAAACAGCCATATGCACTTAACTCCTAGTCTTCTGGTCGTTTCTTTTATTTTCCAATAACACTTATTTACATATTAACTTAAAACTATGATTGCATATAGCATTTGTAATCCCTTTGCATAGCGAATTCCATTTATCAACTACACAGAAGTACCTTTCTTACCTTCTGTAAAGGAGTTTCCTCCTTGTGTGTCTTAGGTTCGAATCCTTGCCAGGAGCAAAATATGTTTGATCTAATTGTGCTCACTAGAAACAGCCATATGCACTTAACTCCTAGTCTTCTGGTCGTTTCTTTTATTTTCCAATAACACTTATTTACATATTAACTTAAAACTATGATTGCATATAGCATTTGTAATCCCTTTGCATAGCGAATTCCATTTATCAACTACACAGAAGTACCTTTCTTACCTTCTGTAAAGGAGTTTCCTACGATGGTTTCAGTTGTAACCTCTGATTTACAGACATCCATATTAATTTATAAAAAATGTCGCATCCATTCAGCTGTGTCAAAACCGCAGAGGAATGTAAAAACTGCTATCATATCCCAACTCTATTTTTTCTGACTTCATGTGGTCATCTTCACGTCTTGAGAAAGTTAACGTTGAAACTTTTGCTCATTTTTAGTAGTAGGTGAGATGAATGCATGAATAAGAGTAGAAAATAATTACATGTTCAGTAAATTTCTTTTCTTACAAGGATATTTGTCTCCATAGGAAACATTTTACCTTTATCAAGAGCAGTGTATACTCAAGGCAGGGTTAGAAAATTGCACTAACATAATGTATTTTTATTCTCTTATATATTCGCAATATACAAAGTCACATGACTTGCATGATTAAGAGATAAATATGAGTATGTGAACATAGAATTACGTACTTTAACAAATATATCTAGAGTGTAGACAATAGTGTGACCTATAGATAAACGCTTATATAGAAAGAAAAAAATAATTATGACAGTCATACTCGTATATATTTGTGTTTCCTGTATCGGACCTAATAATGTTCTAATCTGATACATATTTCACAGGTACAGTCTTCTTTTTCTTCTTCTTCGTCTACATATTTTCCCACTTCTATGTGGGGTCGATGTTTCTGGCCAGTTTTCTCCATTTGAAGTCATCACCCTAATAATATTCTAATCAGAAATTATTTTACAGGTACAATAGTGAATGACTACCTTCATGTCCCAGAAGAAAATGAGACGATATATTTGTTCCACATGACGTCAACTCGTGTCATTCACAAGTTTTGAAAATTATTATAATGTGTCATATATAAAAAGGATTTTGAACAAAGATGCCAGAGAAGTGACGGAAACAAATAACCCACTAAACGCCTACAGTCACAGATCATCAGGTAACAGCAAATGTGTATTTTGTACTTGGTCATAAATTATGATTAATCATGCATACTTGTACCTAAATTCTCAGGGGCTTCACATGGTACTCTATTGATCAAAATCATGAGATTTGCTTGAGTATCTATTGCGAACGTCGTTTGCTGATTATATTATTCATATATACAAAGCATTACTACCGCGGAGTATGGCCACTGAAAATAAGATAGTTACCAATAGCAAAGCATCGTAGTTACAAAATATTCATGACCTAGTTATTTCTGTATAGGAAGGTGGAACAGTAATGCTAATGATATATAAAACTCGCTGCCGGATGAAGCGCATTTTCATGGAGTGTGTTAATATCACTCTATGATGTAAAGTATTATTCACACATTCCTAAAAAATTGTAATTTGCATGTAGCTAGTGTTATTCTCTATAAATGAATTATTATATATATGCCAGAGTAGATACTCTTTCAACTATCAGTTTTTTATGACTATCTTGTATAATTTATTATACTGTAATTCGATCATGTAAACCAGTGGTTCACATAGGGTCCCCTAGGGGTGCCTCACTAATTTCCAAGGGGGACGCGAGCCCTTGAGAAAAAGCAGGAATTTCTCTAATCATATTTATTATCATAAAGAGAGCATGGTCAAATAATGAGAAATTTATGAAAAAATCCAAAAGTATTGCTTTATAACTCCTTCTATAGTCTACTTATTCTAAACTCTAAACATCTAGACAAACTTATGTAAAAGAAAATTAATTTGAAATCCTTAATAGATACGTTGAGGAATGCCTCGCCTACAGAGTCTTTGCTTTGAGGTAACTTTGCTGCTGAAAGTTACCACCAGTAATTCCCAAGTAAAAGATGAGTTTATCGGCGAAGCCAGAGAGGTGCCTTAGGCAGCATTTCTTCTACAATTACCAATCAACAACAGCGGTTAGTATTGTTATCGGGTAATATTCTACACAATTGCTTATACCTGTGAAACAATATTCATATTGGTTACCTCAGTGGTCTCTGCATTTCACAAGAAAATTGTATCTGCAACCAGTAGTTCTGTATGAATAAGCAACGCTGTAAGAACACAACAGTCTGATGTCTAAAGAGAGAGTATTAATTTTAAGCTTCCCTTAGTCACTATTGGAATATTATAATTGTCTGAGCAAGGAATACTCAAGATATGTAACATGTTAGGGGGGATTCATAGTGTATGTGATGTACCCCCAATTAACTGCCAAGTGTCGCACTCGAAGCAAAAACATTAAATTACTAGAATATGGTTTGTACTCATTACATGACTTAGAAACTTCAGACATATTCAGTAAAACCGTCATTATCAGTCATTTTTCGGTCAAAATGAGACAATGGCATTAGAATGAATCACTATGAGACATGGATGTTTAGAAAAATATTGCATAGTAAGCAGCTTTGATCAAATCAGAATGAGAGTAAATGCAACACTTAAGCACTGAAAATGTAGCTTGAATAAATATGTACCTCAAACTAATATTTTCTATAGTTTGTGAAAAGACAGAGTTCATATATTCCCCCCTTCCCCCCAAATAAGTAGTTTTATATGCAGTTCATGGAATGCTTTGTCACGTGCTTTAGCAATGTTTTCACCAATTAACTTTTGTAAAATAACGAGCAAATTACAAAGTAAACTTACGTTTTAAAATTGAGTTACTTTATATGAAAAATCTATTCATTGTGGTAACTGTGTCCCCCATTTACTCTGAAGCGTGTGTTTTGTATAAGATAATGAAAGGTATCTCTGTAGGAAACTTAGTTTTCAATTGCAAGGATTATGAACGTTTGACACGTATTCTTTTTATGCCACTAAAAACAGCTCTTTATTTTGGATAATACCGTAAATTATTACAATTGGGGTTGTTCCTTAAAGTCGTCTAGTAATTTGTTCTCCATGACAAATCTAATTTATAATAATATAAACTTATCCACAATGGTCATTTAAAATACTTAATATTGTCATTGCATATAGTAATTTTGTATGAAAATTAAAATATTGATAAACATATATATTTTTTTAATTTCAAATATCGTTTTATGGCGCATTCCGACTGAGACCATGGATCCCTTTGAGATATGATAAAGTATCAGGGCACTTAAACGCAAAATATGTTATAATCACAAAATGAAAGTTGAATTTCACATGGGAAAGGAAATATTCATTTCTTTAAAAAAAAATCCATTTTAACTAATCGTTGAGTATACCTTGAAAAATAAATTGGAAATCACTGTGGAAAATACAACTTAAATTTCTGTATTAAAGAGAAACGGTGGTAATAAGCCAGCTAAAGCTGTCAGGTCCCATGGAAGATCCTAGACCACTTACCTGTGGATGACCCAAGCAGAATGTTGGGGAAGTTACGGTAACCCTTTATCCCCAAGGAGCCACCTCCTTACAGGAGGGACTGCGGCCTTTGTGTATGTATGTGTATAAAAGAGATGGTTTTAGGCTGAATTCCCATAAACTTATCTGTTAAAGGAAACCCTCAAAATAGATATGATCTAATCTGAAATTAATTTAAGTATTAACTGTGACACTTAATTACTTAAAGAGGACTAGCATAAACACTTTGAGGAGAGATCTTAGTGTATTTCATGGATGTTATTGGATGCATATTAATTGCACTTAATATATCTGCTCGCTAATATTTAGCTTGAAGAGCTAAATTTTAATATTTGCTTTCAATAAAGAACGTCCATATTAAAGTTTACTTAGCAACTACAAATTGCTCACCGTCAAGTCAATCTAACTAATAAAGAAAACTCAATAACGATCCATGATTTTTGGATACGTTTTGGAATGGCTTTCAATATAATGTGTAAATAGTGTGTTGCGTTAATTCGCTAACGGTTATACAAAGTAAAGTATAAAATATTAATGTTAATGAGGCTAGAGTATGCCTATACTATTTATATAACCAACAAGACTTCACACTACAAACATAGGTGCCAATTTCATTATTATTCCAAATGACATGCTTTATATCTAATAATATTGGCATTTCATTTATAGAATGTGAAATGAAAATTTGTCAGTAATTGTGAGACACTATATTAATTGCATTTATAGTGGTATTTAAGGTGCATATCTCTGCACGAGAATAGTCAATGACATTTGTAAGTCTTCTTCTTTTTCGTCTACATCTTTTCCCACTTTTATGTGGGGTCGATGTTTCTGGCCAGTTTTCTCCATTTGTTCCTGTCCCATACCTCATCACCCAACAAACCTTTAGACCTCAGGTCGTCATTGATGCAATCCATCCACCTACGCTTTGATCTCCCTCTCCTTCTCCTACCCTGTATATCCATTTCCATCACCCTCCTCCCAACATACTGTTCATCCCTCCTAACGACATGACCATACCATCTTAGTCTACTTTTTTGTATTTTATCTGATATTTCTCTAACTTTTGAGGTACCTCTAATTACCTCGTTTCTGATCTTATCACTTCTTGTCACCCCACACATCTATCTCAACATCCTCATCTCTGCCACATCCAGTTTTTTCTCTTGTGTCTTCTTTGTTGCCCATGTTTCTGCTCCATACATCATCGCAGGTCTCACAACTGTCTTATGCACTTTACCCCTCAACTTAATCCCTATTCTCCTGTCGCACAGCACCCCAGACACTTTCTTCCAGTTCTTCCATCCCGCTTGTATTCTGTGGGTTATTTCTGCCTCTAGGTCACCATCCTCTGCTACTGTTGATCCCAAATACTTGAACTTTTCAACTCTTTTCAACACCTTCCCCTGCAAATTGACCTCCCCATTCTCATCATCTCTCAACCTCAAGTACTCTGTCCTCTTCCTGCTGATTTTCAGTCCTCTATCCTCCATCACTCTTCTCCACCCCTCAAGCTTCTCCTCCATTAAGTATCATTTAAATACGTAGGACGGGGGACCACGTTATCGCAATGGTTAGAGCGCTAGACTCAGGAAGTGATATACCCGTGTATGAGCCCGCCACAGGGAGTTAGTTAGGCAGCCAGCCTTAATGCGCCCGCTCCAGCTTGCGTGTCCAGCTCCGCTCGATTAAGCATTAATAATGACACAAAAACAGTAATATTTAATATGCAGAATATCACAATGTTCAGGAGAGCTGATGAATTATGACTAAAATATATCATGCTAATGTTATATCAAGCAATACAGCATCTTAATGATATTAAAATAAGAAAACCTCTTGCTCTATAATGGCAAATTTTCTCTGACAGTTGTACACATGTAAAGTTTTTACATCTCTGATCTCTGATTACTAATAAAAGAAAAAAAATCCCAATTAGTTAAAGAAGAAAAGGTTTTAATAGGATATATATCTAAGTTCATAGGAACAGCATAATTTTGTAGATGTTGCACCAGGCCAATTGAAAAGTAAGTAATAAATGCAGTAATAAATGTGCTAAAAAAAAAAATAAAAAAAAATTGCATTTTAAAAGTGGCTGTTTTTCTCCCTCCCAGGTCTAAAGCAGCAAGAAAGACCAGCTACAGAGTCATATGGATGCCCATCTTCAGAATTCTGGGACAAGCTGCATATCGCTTTTATGTCTTTTTTAGGAAATCTTAGAGGAAATCATGTACGAGTAGAAGCTCTCCTATCCAGAAAAAAATGGCCACCTTTTATAGTACCAGTTTTCAAGCCCTAAACTGCCAAAGCCACAATGACCGCTATAAATCACTAGTTCTCCGTGTACAGCACGGAACATCCATAAGACACTGTAAATGGCTGAATAGCAATGTCCAGTATAAAATATCAAGAACTTTTTCATGTGCTAGCCAATCCACATTTTTCTACATGAAATATGTCTGATTCGGCCATAAATGTCTGAACAAGAGAGCTTTTACAGTATTGATCAAACACCATTTGAACATAATAAAATTGTGATACTATATGGAGATGTTCATGTGAAGCTAAGCCTCGGAAGTAGGGTTTCCAATTAAGGCAGATCACACTATTTATACTCTTGAAACTACAACAAAATGTTTGTTTTGCTTTTGCAAACTCTTTTTATATTATCAGGAAGAATAGTGTCCATAAATTATATGTACAACTTCGGAAATATGGAAGTCACAGGTATGACGAGAATTGAATGGGTGAGATGCATTTCGTAATTACAATATTGGCGTAATAATTTTCATATGTTTATTCCAGGTATCAAATATATATTCTCGGTCGCAACTGAAATCAATAAAAATGGCACCGCATGAAATGGCTTACATTATTAAAATTTTGGCTCGTGATCGCCTTGTCCTAGCCATAGGCAGGACCTCCAACTATATATAAATATCTTGTGCCATTCGAGAATGCTAAATAGATTTGTTGTTGGTTTCCCATATTTTGTTCTGTAGTTCCCCTAGACCTGTGTTTTGTATTTCGATTCTGTGAATCAGGATATGCACAGCGCTTTTCTCCTGCCGTGTCATAATTTTCTCTGATGTTAATGGTTACGACCGTGCATTTTCTAATTTTTATTAACATGAATGTGAATTTATACTTGGAAATTCTAACTACAACGTGCAACAAACCAATTGCTATTTTTTTTTTAATGTTTAAGCTGAACATATAATTTATGGATATCCTGTAGAGTACTCCCACACCCCTTCGCTCAAAGAATCGGTGCATTTGAATATGATCCTCCTAAGGTACTCTAAACAAAATATCTTCACTAAAAGTAACTCATGGGCATAAGCGAGTACGCCATTATAGGTACGTGCTTAATGATGGGATAATTATCTATACATTGTCATAATCATTTGTGAGAATGCTAAAATATGAGGGCATTGTTATTGCTTATGTGATAACCTCGTCAACTTAGCCGGTTAAGTTCATGCTTAATATGTGGAGTCAATAGTAGAATAACAACCTGAAGGAACTCTATTTCTGACCTGACACCCATGAATGTCTCCAAATAGTATATTGTATAATAAGTTGAATATTTCAGTTTGTAAAGTAAGAAAAGTTTGCAGAATATAGGACTAACAGATTATCTCGTAGGTATATCTAAATGGACTACAGGTACATATTTTGTGAAATTTATATGAGTCTTGTAGTTAATGAAGGTAGCATATCGAACTGTTGCCTATCTAGGGTATTTATAATAAGTATATAAGGTAGCTTAAAGTGGCTTATAAAGGCAATTTTTAAGAAAAGCTTACATTTAATAGCTTATGCTTAAGCTGCTGTAAGAAGGATAGCCAATTTAAACTGCTGTAAGAAGGATAGCCAATTTAAACTGCTTTTATAACAGTAGCATATTAGGCTGCTTCTGTATTGCCAACCTGTATAGGCTGCTTTTGTAGCAATGGCTGTATAGGCTGCTTTTAAAAGGGTAGCCTATGTAGGCTGCTTTTATAACTGTAGTAACCTATACAGGTAGGTTACTTTTAATAAGTTATATACTTTGTAAATTATTTTATTCAGAGCTTCAGAAGAACGGGGACTTGCCTTTTATCAACAGCTTATAGTAAGGTTATATTAGAATTTGAGCTTGACTTTTAAACTCAAATTCTGACCTAAATGTAACCTTACCTTACCTTCACTGTTGACAGAGAGGCAGGTCCCCATTCTTCATGGAGCTCCTTTTTAGGTAGAGGTAACTACATCAGCACTTACGCTAAGGCATCGCATGTCGTAAAGATTCATTTATACGGCATGCGATGTCTTCGTGGGTGCCACAATCTAGCGCTGTAGCTCCTGCTTTGTCAAGAGGAGGAGAAGGTTGGAGGAAACCTTCCCACATTGTATATATTATGCGGGTTATATTTGAAGTTTTTTTTTAATTTTTTTTTATTTATATATTTTAAAAATAAAAAAAGTAAATTATAAAGATTGTTATATTTTATTTTTAGTTTTTATATTTTTTTTATATAAAGAAATTTGAATGCAAACCCTGGTTCTTTGTAAGGTTAAATAAAAAGCATACTCAAAAACGTGGAACTTTATTGGCCTTAAAATAATGTTTTAGTTACCCCTATAATACAATCATAGAAAATTAAAAGCAAATTATTTATAGAAGAACATGGCCCTTATATAAAGCTTCATGGGATACTAACTAAAATCTACTATTACTATATGACGCAATCAAGAATAAAAAAAATCCATAAGATAATCTATATAACATAACCTGGAAATTGCTAATTCCGGGTTGCAAAACTTGAAAGTAATTGCGGTCAATTTATATTATTTAACATTGACACTTAAGATAGTAAGAGTTACCAGATACCTTAATATACATATCAATTTTTGGAGATAGCCAATTTTTTACGAAAAATCAGGTAGCCCCATACTACAGTTCCACTACTACCCAATTATTACCGAAATAACCGTCCCTTCCTATACAGACCATCTACATTTTTACCTGTCACACCATTTATGCAAATGTGTTTTCATTTTCCGATTTCAGAGAAAAACCTCAAATTTACACAACCATATTTTAAAATCAAAATATCTATTGAAAAGTACACATGGATTCTGTATTAATCATTATTTCCATTGCATACATAACGCAAGGATTGCGATAATTTTTACAACCATAAATATTACAATATACTCTTAATAAAAAAAAATAAAATAAAAAATCAGGCTACAAATCATTTCAATCATTAATCTCGCGTTAGGATGAAACCTAAAATATTTTTTTTGTTTTGAGGAAATTGCAAATAAATATTAACCAATAGCATATACACAAAATTCTCAGACTTGCATTTACTAAATTAAACGACAATTTATAGTTGTAATTGATCATTATATGTAAATTTATGTTTGAAATAGTCTTCACGTTATTAAAATATAACAATATCTCAAGAGAAGAATATGAAGAATACAAAACTTATAAAAGACACACAAAACATTTTCAAGAGAAAATTCCGAAAATAGAAGATTTCAAGAGGTGAGGATATCTCAGAAGAATAGATGATTTCAACAGATCACAAGATAAGAGAAAAATTTTCAAGAGAATATTTCAAGGGAAGAATAGAGAAGAGGTTTTCAAGAGAAAAGATAGAAGAAAAGATTTCGAGAAATTAGCAATTTCAATAGAAGAGATAATTTAAAAAAATTCAAGAAAAGAGAAAAGGAGATGAAATTTCTTGAAAGAGAGGAGAGGTAATTTCAAAAGAAGAAAAGAGAAAAAAAAGAGATTAAGATAAAATTAAGATAAAATTTTTACAAGAGAAAATTTAAATAAGAGAAGACAAGAAAAGACTGCAAGAGAAAAGAGAAAATGAAGGGAAAAGAAAAAAAATAGATGATTTCAGGAAAGACATTCCAATAGAAGAGAAGGGGGAAGGAGAGGTGATTTCAGGAGAGGCGATTTCACATGAAATGACAGAGGAGATTTCAAGAGTAGAGAAGAAGAGATGGGGAATAGAAGACAAAGAGTTCTATTGAGAAAAAAGGAGATAATTGTTCAGAAAAGTGAAGAGAAAAGAAGATAAAAAGGGAGAGGAGAGGAAATAAGAGGAAAGTAAATTTCAAAAGAAGAGATTTCAACACAGGAGAAGAGAAGAGTAGAGAAGATATCAAGAGAAAAGAAGATATTAAGAGAAGAGAAAATTTCAAGATAAAAGAATATTAAGAAAAAATAAGATATCTACATAAGAGAAAATTAAGAAAAACTAAGATTTCAAGAGAACATAAAAGTAGATGTCAAGAGAAGAGAAGATTTCAAGAGAAAAGAAAAGGAGAGGAGAGATGATTTCGAGAAGATGAGAGTAAATTTTTAGAGAGAAGAGAAGGAATAAAGAGAGAAAAGGAGAGGAGAAAAGTTTCATGAGCAAATAAGAGGAGAAGAGAGGCGATTTCAAGAAGAAAATAGAATATTGCAAGAGAAGAAACGAGAAGATATCAAGAGAATTCAAGAGAAGATTTCAAGGGAAGAAAATCTTTTAAGAGAAGAGAGGACTTCAAGAGAAGAGAGGACTTCAAGAGAAGAGAGAACTTCAAGAGAAGAGAAGAATTCAAGAGAAGAGAAGACTTCAAGAGGTAAAGGTTGCCAGGTTTCAGTTCCAATATCCATCTCAGATGCTCCTCAGAACGTCAGCCGGAGCAAGCTCCAACCCCCCCCCCACACAGTGGTGCCTAGCCACAGCAGTAACCTCCCAGTAAACAACTTAAACTCTCTTGCCTGGAGGAGGCTCGATCTGCCTATCTCATGAATGCGAAGACAGCGCGATGACTTTAAGAGAGGAGAAGGAGAAGAAGGAGAGAGAGAGAGAGAGAGAGAGAGAGAGAGAGAGAGAGAGAGAGAGAGAGAGAGAGAGAGAGAGAGAGAGAGAGAGAGAGAGAGAGAGAGAGAGAGAGAGAGAGAGAGAGAGAGAGAGAGAGAGAGAGAGAGAGAGAGAGAGAGAGAGAGAGAGAGAGAGCATACTTTCAAATATGCTATGGACATCATATTATGCATGAAGAATGGAAGGTACACAATAAATATAATATATGAAAAATCCAACCTAAAAATAAATGGAACGCAGTCAATTTCAAAATATCATTATGACTGACTTCTAAAGCCCATTATTACCCCAGTCATGCAAAAGATGAACAATTACACAAACAATCCAAGCAGAGGTAATGCAAACTGAATAAAAAGTGAACAGTGGTTATAACCCTAGCATAGTAGCAACGGTATATTTTTTCTTCTTTGTAAGGATTACCTACCATTTACATATCTAATTTAGTGGCTCTTTGACTGTACCTGAAATAACAAGAACATCCCTCTTCTAGAGCTTTGCACCTATGCTATACAAATGATGGGAAGGGTGTGTCATGTTTACATGCTAATATGCTGACTCACCTTACCTATATACAGACAAGCAAGAGAGTCTTTATTAATATCTATAGCATTAACAACCAACAGGTATTCATTTACCAAGATTGTTACATAAGCCTAGATACACGATAAGCCTAATGACACTAATTACAATATGCAACGTGGATATGTTGGATACAAAGGAGAAAAGTGTGACTTACTTCTGTCATTCTTGTTGTTCCATTTTTTTTTTTTTTACCAACTTGTGATGCTCTGCCAACTAATTCTTATCTGAATTTCACGTGCTCAGAGTGCCATTCAGCCTTTTATCTGATTCTGGAAATGAATACACAATTCCACTCGTCTCATCTACGTCTAAGTAGCTGAAAAAATGATCAAATTGCAAGTTATCAGTCATTGTCTAGGCATATAAAAAAAAAACTTGTTGATTATGAACATAAGATTATCAATCCTACGTACTCATCTCGACGTATCCCCTTAGAAAAAGAACAGGTTTTCTAAGTTATGCATTTGTCATTTTGCTATTCTAATTTCACTAAAAGAAAAGTTATAATGATCTGAAAAATTACAAGACTTTAAAGAAATAACAACAAAACTTAATGAAGGAAAGAGAAAGCTCTCTTTTCATCATTCATTCAGTTCACAATAACTGTAATTTTGATAACCAAATGTTCTAAAAGGCAGAACATGTAGTGTTTTTTTCTGGTGGACTAAAATGTAGAACACGAACTGTATTAATCAGCTTAATACTCATTAGGCTGACAAGCCTTAAAATTATTAAATGTATTTATGTATATATAACATTTGCATCCAAATATAGAAAATTTTTAGCAGAAGTAAGCCTGCACTATCATTAATACATTAAAGACATTACAGTACTTGATACATTTATAGTTTTTCCCTGCTGCCAATGGTGGCTCATCCCACACAGCCTCTTTACAAATTAGTAATAACTGATAAAGAATATGTTAAAAGTAGGTTCTCTATGAGAAAATACAAACTATTTAGCACACCACAGAAGCAATTATGAATTTATATACTTATTATACTGCTCTAATAAATAACCAAGCCAACAAAATGCATGAAGGAAGTAGTCACTTAAGATTAGACATACAATAAAACAGATACTAATTCATAGTAGAAAAGATATAATTATGATAAAACCTCAAAGAATCAGACAACCTGCTATTATAACAAGTGCCATTCAGACTGCCTCTACCTAGATAGCCTATTCTGGAAAAAGTTTGTACCCCACTCCCTTCCCCCATTTAGATATTCCTATCCTATGACACGCAGGTTTACTAATGTATACATATAGCTCCCCTAAATCTAAGATATCAAAAACAATATCACATACAGTACATTCAAATATCTAGAACTTTTATATAAATAATAATGAATGTATATATTATAAAAAATTTCTAACGACAGATCATTTTTCCAAGCACAATATCAACATTGTGTCAATAATGTGCATTGCCGTTCCTGGCAACGCACATTATAATATATAAGGAATTTGACTAAACTGATGAAATCTGAAGTTCATTAAGAAGGGCAAGTTTTTTTTTTTTAAGATTTTGACCGACACTATTTGCTTTAATCATCAAATTGCTACTCTGACTAAAGGTTAAATGAATTATTCATATAAACTTTATAGACTTAAAGAATTAAGATGAAATGTTAATAAATTACTTTAAAATTAGCTTATTAATATGCTTATATTGTTAATGGTAAACAGTAGAACCAACTTTAGTCTTGAGAACATGTGTTCCATTTTAGTTTCTTTTTACATTGGTAACTCCATTAAATATGCATTGTATTTATCAACTGAAGACCAGCATACACAATATTTAATACTTAACTCAGTATATTCAAAAAACTACTCATGCACTATTATGTATACTGTATGGCATGAATTAAAAAAAAGCACTCAGTTCACTTACTTTTAATTTTTTGCATTGCTATAAGGAAAGGCGATGTTGGCTTTAATGCAAAAGAATATTCTTCATCCAGTAGTGGCTGAGAAAATACAATCTAGTCTCGCATAGGTTGAAGACTTAACTAGGCATGAGCATGTACCTGAAATGTAAACTCAGTATTACAACAATATATCAGCACTTAGGTATTTATCACGTCGTATATAAAGGTTTACGACCAATAATCATGGAAAAACCGTCACATATTTAATTGCTGAATGAAGTTATAATTTCAAGTACACTCATCTAATATAAGTGTTACCTAAAGTCCGCGATATATACACAATAACTCCCGAAGTCTGGTATGCAATTTTGATTCATACACAACCATCTGCTTTCAATTCTCTCTGTTTTATAGGTTTAATGTGTCAATATTTTTTCCTCATTTGGGAGTGGATCCAGACGAACTGAAATTGGGGAATGAAGGCTGGATGCACATCCTATCGCCCTGCCGTAGGCCCAAACGCAGCTCCGTCATCTCCCGAATCGATCATTCTGCCACTACGCTACGGCGGTCTGTATGCACTACCCTACAAAATTTCTGGATTCTTGTTCTCTTTTACTCCTAAATTTGATTCTTCTTTCAGTCTCATTGACTTTATTAACTTCCAACTTTGACAACTTGCATCCCTGCATGCAGCACTCTTGGTAGGCAAAGTATATAAGGCAAGATCAGGATTTATCTCTCCCAGATGTGGTAACCGAGTATAGCCCAGCGGGAGGAGACCTAAGTTGCGGATATTTCCCTTAAATTCTTTTATTTAATGGATTAGAAAATAATTTATTGATAGATAAGGTTTAGATCCTTACTTCATTCTTTATTTTAATGTCTGCATTAAAATAAAATTACGAGGTGATAAAGGAAAATGATGGGCTCAGACAAAACCCGTGGTATCCATATAGTGAGAAAAACACCTTGCCTTCTACATTCAGCCAAAATAATAACATAATAACGCAAGCAAAATACTTAGCGCTGATCAGTAGCATAGGATGTTTGCTCACCTGTACATGTTTTTTTTTTTTCCAGAAAAGGGAAGTAACAAAGGTTTGTTAAAGAAACATCGTCCTTGATCTTTAACCACGTGACATTGCTCTGAAAAAAAATGAATTTATATCAATTTAATTTTCACTTCTGACTCACAAGTAGTCCCCACAAATGGGGATGCATGTAAACTGGCTGGAGCTATTAGGGGGATAATTCTGGATGCCCTTCCTATCGTCCTGCAGCGGGGATTGACTCGTGCTCTCAGGTTCGTCATTTCAGACTTGCATGCTGTACTACTGACCTAAGAAGCTCTCCCTCCCCCAGAAGATTAAAAGTAGTATCATCTGTTGATAACCTTCAGAGACTGATCAAATACAGTGCATATTTACACAATATATACAAGTATATAAGTGAAAGACATTGTACCAATAGGAGAGAGAGAGGAGAGAGAGGAGAGAGAGAGAGAGAGAGAGAGAGAGAGAGAGAGAGAGGAGAGAGAGAAGAGAGAGAGAGAGGAGAGAGAGAGAGAGAGAGAGAGAGAGAGAGAGAGAGAGAGAGAGAGAGAAATTGTCAAATAGGATTCAATTATCTTTAAGATCTCTGATAATCTCCAGTATACATCAAGTTTGCTAAACATGTATTGCATAAAAGATTTGCACATCGAAGTCCCATTTTGAAGTAGAGCAAATTATCTTCAAGTACTTTAAAGAATAATTTTATTTTCCTTTGCTGTTGGCATAGGTTGAATGATTAGGTTGTATATATGTGTAATTGCCTACTTGTGCTTATGGGAAGGAGCCCCAAGCTCGTAACTTC
>JAXCGZ010012645.1:7500-12500 GCA_037179515.1 Halocaridina rubra | reverse complement strand
TCACCTTATTCAGCAGCCTTTCATCATCCATCCTTTCCACATGGCCAAACCATCTCAGAACATTCATATCTACTCTGGCTGCAATTTCTCTCCTCACACCCGTTCTTGCTCTCACCACTTCATTCCTAACCCTATCCAATCGAGATACACCAATCATTCTCCTCAGGCATTTCATCTCAAACACATTTAGTTTCCGTCTCTCACTTACTTTCATTCCCCATAACTCTGATCCATACATCACAGTTGGCACAACCACTTTCTCATACAAAACATTCTTAACATTCATTTCCAACCTTCTATTATTCATCACTCCTTTCAATGCACCCAACACTTTACATCCTTCATTCACTCTGTGACACACATCTGCTTCCACTCCACCATTTGCAGCTATAACCGAGCCTAAATACTTAAACTGATTAACCTTCTCAAGTGTCTCTCCATTCAACATAACATTCAATCCAGCGCCATCCTCATTTCTTGTACACCTCATAACCTTACTCTTTCCCACATTCACTCGCAGCTTCCTTCTCTCACATAACATTCCAAATTCTGACACTAACTGACACAGCTTTTCCTCTGAATCTGCCACCACCACAGTATCATCTGCAAACAGCAACTGATTCAGCTCCCACTCGTTTTCATCCCCATCTACCATTCCCAAACCTCGACCACGCACTCGCTCATTCACCTCTCTTACAACTCCATCAATATACAAATTGAACAGCCATGGTGACATCACACATCCCTGTCTCAGTCCCACACTCACTGGAAACCACTCACTCACTTCATTCCCTACCCTAACACAAGCTCTACTACCCTCATACAAACTCTTCACTGCATGCAACAATTTACCATTGATTCCATATAATCTCAAAACATTCCACATAGCCTCTCTATCAACTCTATCATATGCTTTCTCCAGATCCAAAAAAGCAATATACACATCCTTACCCTTTGCTAAATATTTCTCACATAACTGCCTAACTATAAAAATCTGATCTATGCAACCTCTACCTCTCCTAAAACCAATCTGCACTTCCGCGATCACATATTCTGTCTTATCCCTAATCCTATTAACCAGTATCCTACCATACACTTTTCCTACCACACACAAATCAAATCAAATCAAATCAAAACATTTATTTCCATTTTGTACAATGGTTATTCAACATTAATAGTAACTTATAAGTAGACATGTAATTAAACTAATAAATAAGAGGGTTAGACATATAGTTAAATTAAATGTAGCTTTCATAGAAAATAATAATGCTGTAATACAAATGTTTACAATAATGTTAATAATAAAGTAGTAAGTATGCCACTAGATACAGGATCGTTATCATCGGCATCATTTCCATATTTGTTTCCTTTCAATGAGAATAATTAGTTCTTAATGAGCAGCAACTATTTGTCCAAAAGAAAACTATATAGTTTGCCTTTGAAAGCTGTGAAGGAGGATGCATTTTTAAGATGCTCTGGAATATTATTCCAGAGTGTTGGCCCTTTGATAGTGATCATCTTTGAACCTGCTTCTGTGTTTGATCTGTGAATAAAGAGCTCACTGCTCTGTCTTGTGTTGGTTCCCCTTATATCCCTGACTGTTTTTAAATCAAGTAGCCAGCTAGGATAATGATGGTCCAAAATTTTGAATACAAAAACATAAATAGCATAAGCGACCTTATTTTCTGCCCTTAGTCACCCAAGTTTATTGAGAGCTGGTGTGATGTGGTCATATTTTCTTATTCCTCCCAGGGCAACTCGAGCTGCAAAATTAATATGCTTCTGTATTCTGTTTATCTGAGTCTTAGTGGTAGCTCCCCAAACAGTTGTGCAGTAATTAATGTGACTTAGGGCTAGAGATTCAACAACAGTTATTCGAGTGGTGGTCTCAAAATTGTCTTTTATAATTGACAAGTACATTAATATTCCTGTAACCTTTTTGCATACTTTATCTATGTGGGAATCAAACAACATGTGGTTATCAAAGTGAATTCCTAGGTTTTTGACTGTTTTGCTAGGTGTGATAATATTGTCGCAAAAATTAATTGTTGTGTTTTCTGGAATTTGTGCTATGTGGAAACTTGAACCAATAAATATGCTCTGTGTTTTACTTTCGTTAATTAACAGCCCAATTTCTTGGAAATATGTTTTAATTTTTGACAGAGTGTTTTCTGCTCTTAAAGTTAGCTCTGGGAGATTATTAATATCACCACTAAGGAGTAGTTGAGTGTCATCTGCATATTGTATGACTAGACAGTCAGAAATGAAAGAAGATAGATCATTTACGTAAATGGAGAAGAGGATAGGACCAAGTACTGATCCCTGTGGAACACCAAATGATACATTTTTTGGCACAGAGATAATGTTGTTAAGACGTATAGACAGTTTACGATTAGATAGATACTCGCTAAACCAGCTTGGATCAATATTTAAGTTAATACATTTACTTAAAAGAATTTCATGGTTTACACTGTCGAAGGCTTTTGATAAGTCTAATAAAATTAGCAAAGATATTTTTTTCATATCTATATTATTATATATACTATTCGTAACTTTAAGCAGTGCAGTTTCCGTCGAGAGTTTTGGTCTGAAACCATGTTGACTAATCGTTAGTAGTCTATTTGATTCTAAATATGACATAAGTTGGCATGCAAAATTTTTTTCTAATATATTAGAGAAAATGGGTAGCAGGGATATGGGACGATAATTTGTCACATCTTCTCTGTCCCCCTTTTTATGCAGAGGTATTACATGTGATATTTTCCAAGAGTCAGGAAACTTTTTAGTAACAATGGAAGTGTTCATAATAGTTAGAATATAGGAGGCAATCATGGGTAGAGCATCTTTGATGAACTGAAATGATATACCATCTGAACCATAAGAGCCAGAGTTTCTTAGGCTCTTTATGGTAAGAATTAGGGTAGCACTATCTATAGGATTTATCTTGAAGTACTCTCTTGTGTTTTCATTGGAAGAATTGTCATTTAAGCAATTACTCATATTCACTGAGTTGATGTTTTCTTGAGTTTTTTCATATGTATTTTTGCCAACGTTAGCAAAATAGTTATTAAAGTTATCTGCTTTGTCCTTCAACTCCGTAATATTTTCATAACTTTCTGAGGTACTCTTTTCATTTGGTATCATGCTTCTTATCACTTTCCATGTTGCTGCTGTATCATGTCTAGAGTCATAAAATTGTTTTTTGTAAAAGTCTTTTTTACTTACACTGATGAGAGATCTGACACGTTTCTTTTCTGTTTTATAACGTTCTCAGAGAGTCATATATCTATTCATTTTTAGCTCTTTTTGTATTTGATTTCTGATTTGCATTGCCTCTTTGATGTCATTAGTTAGCCAGGGGGCTGAGGGGCGGGTTATTTTTCTTGTTACAATGGGTGCACAACTATCTAAGCATTCAAGGAAGACTTTTGTTAAAATCTCAACCTGCAAATCGACGTTATCTGTGTATTTAATTCTATTAAGTGCATTTGTGTTGTTGATTAATGTTTCACAAAAGATATCATGGGAGTAATTTTTTAGACACCGGAATGTCTTGAGGAGAGGCTTCCTTTTCGGCTTGTTTATGTTTAGCATAGCAATGTTCAGCTCGTGGTCTGCAATTGGGCAGGGAACTACGTCCCAATAGGGTATACTTTCCACTTTATTTGTTATTATCAGATCTATAAGAGTCCTAGAATTAGGGGTTATGCGGGTCGGTTTTGTCACTATTTGTGTTAACTTCACAGTGTTGATCACCCTTTTCATTTTGTTATCTGCTGAGAACAAGTCATCATTAAAATAACCAAGTATGTATATGGGTTTATGACGCACACAGATATTTCTGAATGTTTCTAACAGATGATTGAATGAACTGGTAGGTGCTTTAGGGTGACGGTAAACACACCCTACAATGAAAGATGGAAGTTTCTGATACTGCACAGTGATCCATAAATCTTCGAGCTCCTCATTTTTTTCTAAACCTGTGGTTATTTCTGATGCACTAAGATAATTTCTAACATAAATACAAACCCCACCCCCTCGGCCATGGTCATTGCGAAATATTTTAAACTCTGGGATATTCACATATTTATTTTCAGTTGTAGGAGGAAGCCAAGTTTCACTTACACAGAGGATGTCTATGTTGTAGTCTTTTGTTAGCATTATTATTTCCTCAAAATGAGCGAGCAGGATTGAGCGTTCACATGTACTAATGTTACATTCTTACCATGTTTCATTGGGGTGGTATCCATAGTCATAGTTGTAGTTACGACTGTGTGATTCTGCTGGGAATTCAGCATTGTAGTGTGTTCTGGGGTTAGCCCATGGATCCTGGTGTCTGTACCTGACGTTGGATGTGTAACGCTGGTTTGAGTATGTGCCGTGGTATGATCGGGCCTTCCCAAAGTTTGTATGCCTAGGTGAGTGTCTAGGGTTGTAAGAGCCATCACTCCAGGAGAAGTCTCTTGTGCGTGGACGGCGATAAGAGAGGTTTGTATCGTGTCTCTTTCTGTAGTCTCGTGTATAGGGGATTGTTTCATTAGCTCTTTGCTGTTTATTTTGGTATGACTGTAGTTTGGGATATTTTGTAGAATACCCAGGTTGTGTCCATTGTTTGCCCCCACGAAATGGCTGGACAATTGTGCCTGTAGGCCATTGCTTCAGTTTGTAAGGCACATATTCAAATCCTTTCGTTATCGTTATTGCGAAGGAAACCCAGTTTGGTTTGCGAGAAAGCTCCTTAATCAAGACTTCTTCAGAAGGAATGGCTTGATTTGTCAATGTATTACGTATCTCTCTCTCAAAGGGGTTGCCAGGAATGCGAATATATATTTGAGCTTATACCCCTAAAATTACTGCATTCATACTAATCTCCCTTACCTTTGTATAGGGGCACTATGCAGGCAATCACCAATCCACTGGCACCAATGACAGCATAAAGCATATATTAAACACTCTCACTAACCATTCCAATGCAGTCACAACCCCTTCTTTCAACATCT
>JAXCGZ010012644.1:7500-19962 GCA_037179515.1 Halocaridina rubra | reverse complement strand
ATCTATAAAACAGTTAAATTTTTCTTTTTTCATGGTTTGATGGCCTTAAAATAATTAATTCCTCCAATAAAAAAGTTCTTCTCTGAGATTTATTGGCAATTTTATTGTCCTAAGGGACGTATTTATAACATACATAAAATAGTCAATAAATCTAAGAATTAAAGAAAAAAAAAACATTTTACTTCATAAATTCTTTATGATCACTCAAATCAAAACATTAGGCATAAGACCTACTTTCTTTCAGTCTATCTATCTAGCTATTTATCGATCTATCTATCTATCTATTTATCTATATGTGTATCTATCTATCTATCTATGTCTATCTATCTATCTATCTATCTGTCTTTCTGTATCTATCTATCTATCTATCTATCTATCTATCTATCTACAAGGCTCATAATCACCCTCAATGCAGAATCTTTACTCTTACATAAGGAAATGACGGGAGGGGGAGAATCGCGTCCCCCTTGCTCCGCCCCATATACACGAGTAGTTGACTTTTATGATGAAAAGGGTAAACCGGAGGTGGAATTTTTTCCTTTTACCTCTGGAGAAACAAATTAGCAGATTAAGAGAGAGAGAGAGAGAGAGAGAGAGAGAACATAAGGGTGGGATGCAGAGGATACTTATTCCCTCATTTGGAGAGAACCCACCCATACCTAAAGGAAGATAGAAGAAAATGCAAAGTAAGAAAGTACGATCTCGGAGGGACAAAAGGCGATCAACTTACTTGGAGAGAATCAGTATCAAAGAATCCAAAGAATTCCTTCAAATATTAATCAATAAAAACAACAGCATATAATAATTAATGGCACAGAAATAAGGTTGGACTCAAATCCCATTATTTGATATGATAATGTATTATATGATATAGTATCATACTTCATCGTTTCGTATCGTATCTCATACTATACCATACTATACCATACCATACCATACCATACCAGTCATATAATATATATATATATTATCAATTAATCAATAAAAAAAAACGATAGCGGATGATCGTTAGAATTGGTGCAATAATCTCGCAAAAATAAACTTGGACTCAAAATCCATTAGGTTTTTTGGGGCTGGATTTGGCAACAGAAGGCAAATGTATTATTATCAAGTGGATTATCACATAAAAACGACCGCTTCACAGGGTAAAAAGAGACGATGAAAAATTGCACTACATTATAGAGACGAGGGAAGAAAATGAATTATGAGGTAACTATAGATTTCAAGGTAAAAATTTCTCTCTCTCTCTCTCTCTCTCTCTCTCTCTCTCTCTCTCTCTCTCTCTCTCTCTCTCTCTCCCTTTTTCTCGCTCTATTCTATGGTAAATCTCTCTCACACACTCGATCTCTACCTATCTCTTTCTCGCTTTATTAAATGGCAAATTCTCTCTCTCTCTCTCTCTCTCTCTCTCTCTCTCTCTCTCTCTCTCTCTCTCTCTCTCTCTCTCTCTCTCTCTCTCTCTCTCTCTCTCTCACCTCATAATGCAGAAGCGAAAGCATAAACTACCGATTTTATTGGCGAGTGCAAAAGGTGCAAAACTTTCAAAATCTCTCTCTCTCTCTCTCTCTCTCTCTCTCATTTGTTTTATTTTGACATTTTACATTGTAATTTGTAATTAGATTAATTATCATGTAATAGCCATTTTTGATGGAATAAAGTTTTTGACTTTGACTTTGACTTTGACTCTCTCTCGCTCTATTCTATGGTAAATCTCTCTCTCACAGTCGAACTCTCCCTATCTCTTTCTCGCTTTATTAAATGGCAAATTCTCTCTCTCTCTCTCTCTCTCTCTCTCTCTCTCTCTCTCTCTCTCTCTCTCTCTCTCTCTCTCTCTCTCTCTCTCTCTCTCTGTGTGTGACTTTGACTCTCTCTAATCTATATATCTAAGGCTGATTGTGCTTACGGGAAAGAACCCAAAACTCGTAAATTACGGCCTCCGGGTCGGTTCCAGTTTGTACTTAGTGATACTTATCATACTTATCCTTAAAACTATGGGTTGAGTTTTAGCATTAACTATCTCCTCTCTTAGCGAATTCCAATTATCAACTACTCTTACACTACAAAGAAGTAATTCCTTACATCCTGCAAAGAAATTTTCTTACAAAACTTGAAACTATGACCTCTAGTTCTAGTGCTAGCCATATCAAAATATCAATCTCTATCCACTCTGTCTTAATCATGAAGGAATTAAAAAACCGCCACCACATTCATCCCTAATTCTTCTAGCTTCGGGTGATAATCAGTCTAATTCCTCCAGCCTCTTATTATAACTGATTGCGGATTTCTCCCACCAGTTTTGTGACATGCCTTTGAACTTCTTCCTGCTTGTGCTTTTTCGAGTGCGGATTCCAAAAGGGGGCTGCATATGCAAGCTTTGGCCTCACAGAAATTACCTAAATATTTCTGAACATTTTCTTGTCCATGTGCCTGTAGACTACCCTTACATTTTCTTAGAAAGCATATGCTGCCCTTGCAATGCCATTTATATGCATTTCTGGAGTCAAATCTGCCAGAGTGTTT
This sequence comes from Halocaridina rubra, assembly GCA_037179515.1. Classification (NCBI taxonomy): domain Eukaryota; kingdom Metazoa; phylum Arthropoda; class Malacostraca; order Decapoda; family Atyidae; genus Halocaridina; species Halocaridina rubra. The sequence continues at coordinate 17,442 of JAXCGZ010012644.1, read as the reverse complement.
ACTCCTATCTGTTCCCTTCCCCTTAAGTATGTTTTTGTCCATTGCTTGGAGCTTCTTAAAAAATCTCCAATGTGGGAAAGTCATATGCTCTCTGAAAATCTTGGAATATGCAATCTGCCCAGCCCTCTCTTTCCCATAAGATTTGGTTTACCTCATCATAAAATTCTAATATGTTTATTACTGTTGAACTACCTTTTCTGTAGCTATGTAAGTATGTATGTATGTGTTTGTGTACATGTATGTGTATGTTTGATATATGTCTGTAAATATGTATGTATGTATGTATGTTTGTGTGCATGTGTGTGTATGTATGTTTGCATGTATGTATGCTTCCATTGACCAATTTGAAATGTCTCACTATAACCTGCATACTCGTTTTCGTTCCAAAGGCTCATGGACCTTGAATCTCCTGATTGTGATGTTCTCTGGCTAAAAATCTATCTTTCCACTACCACTGCTTTCCTTTGCTTCTGCTATTGTTCCCCAAACTCTACCGAGTTTGTGTCTTTCTCTGAATATCTTTCCTCGTGCCATGTGTCTTCTCACCCACATGTCGAAGTTCTCTACATTGGAGACTTCAATGTTCACCACAGTGAGTGCCTTAATTCTCCTCACACTGATGTGGGGGGAAGTGAGGCCTTGTCTTTCTTTATTACTCACAATCTAGACCAAATTATCAAACATCCTACTCATGCTCCTGATCGACACAAGCATACAGCAAACACTCTTGACCTATTTCTTACTTCTAACCCTTCAAACTACTCTTATTCTGTGCTTTCCCATCTTGGTAAATTTATCCACTCTGTGATCTCAATCTCTTCCATTTTCACTCACCCTCCACCAATTCCTCCTACTCAGCACCGCCTATGACACTTTGAGCATACCCAACGTGAAATTTGTGTAACTTCCTCTTTGACTTCCCATTGGATGACTACTGCTTTCCGTCCCACAACCCTGATCAACTAGCCCTAAAAGTTGCCGAGATCATGAACTCAGAAATGGAGGCGTACATCCCCTCTTCCATGAAAACTTTCTCTCCCCCTAAGCCTTGGTCTGACCGTGCCTGCTCCATGGCTATCCAGGCCAGGAATCGTGCCCACCGATCTTACCAAGCCTCTCCTGATTTAACTCGCTCTGCTTTTATTGTAGCTAGGAATCGCTGTACTCTCAGATTCGAAGGTCTAAGGCTTCCTTTATAAGAAGGAAAATTGATGACTCAAACTCCTCTTCCACTGACAAATGCATCTGGTCCCTAGCCAATAACCTCTCCAAAAACTTAAGTAACTCAAGCTTTCCCTCTCTCATTCGTTCTGATGGTTCTATAGCTTGCTCTCCCACTGACAAAGCCACTCCCTTTGGCTCTCATTTTTCTGCCAACTCTTCTATAAACGATTCCAATGCGCCTGTTCCTCAATCTTCCCCTCTCTAACCCTATGCCCTCCCTTATCCTTACTTCACGCAAAGTGCATATGCTTCTTTCGCTAAAGACGAACAAGGCATCTATCTGGTCCCGATGGTATCCTGCAAGGTTCCTTAAGGAGTCTGAAGATGAACTGGCTACCGTGCTTTGCCGTCTTTTTCGCCTCATTCCGTCAACCAGTATCTATCCTTCATCTTGGAAGCATGCTCTGGTTCAACTTGTTCCTAAGAAGGGTGACAGCAGCTATATTCCTTCAAACTACCGACCTATTGCCCTAACCTCCTCTATTGCTAAAGTTTTCGAGACTTTGCTCAATGCTCACTTCTTGAAATGCTTTGAAAATAACTCAATTATCTCCGATCATCAGTACGGCTTCCGCAAGGCAAAATCCTCTGGTGACCTCCTTTGATATCTTACTCATGTATGGCCATCTTCTCTGGGGAACTATGAGAATAATTTGTCGTCTGCCTTGATATCTCTAAGGTTTTTGACAGAGTCTGGCACAAGGCTCTGTTGGCCAAACTCCCTGCCGATGGTTTTATTCTTTCTCTCTGTTCTCTGATTTCCAGTTTTCTTTCTGACCGTTTTATGTATGTAGTTGTTGATGGTGTGACATCTAGTCCTTTCTCTGTTACAAATGGTGCTCCACAGGATACTGTTCTTTCACCTATTCTGTTACTTCTCTTCATCAATGATCTACAATTCCCATCTTCCTCTCTTCTTCATGCCTTTGCTGACGATTCTAACCATCACTTTTCCACAGCCTTTTCTTCACAACCTTCATCTGCTACTTGTAATCAGTCTCGTATCAAACTTTCTTTTACTTTCAACTCCGATTTGCAGAGGGTATTTGAGTGGAGGGCACTCAAAATTTAGTTAAATTCAATGCCTCCAAGACACAGTTTCTGGCCATTTCTTTATCTTCTTCTCCTCTTCCTGATAACCCTATTGTCTTCGAAGCTAACGAAATTTACCCTCTTAATTCTATCAACATATTAGGAATCCATATAGCCTCCATCTTGTCTTGGAGGAATCACATAATCCAAATTTCTAAATCTTCATCCAACAAATTTAGGGATTCTGTTTCGTTTTCGTCAGTACTTTTTCTCTTTACAGTTACTTAAAATCTTTAAAGGTCTTATCCGTCCCTGCTTAGAATTCTGCTTACACATCTAGGATGCTGCTTCTTATACTTATCTCCTTGATAGGGTTGAATCTAAGGCAGTCAGACTTATTAGTGATCCCTCTCTTACTTTAAATCTGGATTCTCTCTCTCTTCGCCGTAAGGTATCATCCCTTTCTCTTTTCTATCACTGCTCTGATGAGTTGGCGAATTGCATCCCTCCCCCACTGCCGAGGCCGCGTAACACTCGCCAAGTGGCCTCATCTCACTGGCTGTGTTGCCACAGAGAAAAATGGAAATTCACAAGTTGGGCTTCCAAAAATTCACAAGGTTTCCATAAAAATCACATGATCCATAACAATGCTAAATAAATTATTCGAATACATGACTTTACTAATGAAATTATTCAATATAAATACTTTATAACTTACTTTATCATATGTGAAGCGATTGATTCGGTTTTACGTCTCGAACTTCCTTTTCTACTAAGGGCTAGGACGGTTGCCTTCTTGCGAAGGGCTTGTTTTGGCGAATGTAATCGTTACCCTGAGTGTATGCCCTTACTAATCTCAGTCCGTGACGGGGTGCGAACCCTCGACCTGCCGACACAGAGTCGCGGACGCTACCATTTAGCCACGGAGACTACTTTATCGTATGTGAAGTCCTGTTATGAATTTCCTGTACCCACTCAATGTCATGCAAAACAGTAGAAAATTATAAATCTTCTTCTTCTTCGAAGAACTCTTCAATGGGATACAATTTTGCTCCCTCCTTATTTGAATACTTTAAATCATATTTCTGTCTGATCTTGCCTTCTTTTAATTCATTTATTAACACTTTGGAAGGTACCCACTCAAAGCAAGACACTTCTTTTCTTGTAATGCATTGTTTAGCTAGTAAGCGATTAGCCACTGTGTCAATTTGTAACCTATTTGTTTGCTTAGTTTTGATTAAGTTAACTAGAGATAAAATCCTCTCAACAGAAGCTGATGAATGTGGGAGTGCTAAGAGACCACACATTAATTTGGAAAACAAATCAGATTTGGGTTGATTGAGTCCATCCTTTACTTGACTAAGTTCAAACCAAAAATATGTTGTAGGTTGATCTGCAACCATTACCAAGTACGATCATAAATGCAATATTACCTAAATTGAAAGTTGTGAAGCAATTCAAGCTGTTTTTGGATGTATTATCGTAATGATAAGATAGTCACCATAATTATATTACAATTCAAATAATATTTTCAAATTGTGGTTATTTCTTTTTAATAAATATTGATAATTATTTAATTTATATCCCCGTATGACAGAAATTGACAAGAATTTGTAAAATTTTAAAATTATTACAGATGATCACAAGGTGATGGCCAAATTCACAAGATCTTGTGAAAAATCACAAGCTGTGGCAACACTGCTCACAGGTACTGTGTGGATATTTGTAGGTTGCGGATTGGTCGGTGCAGTGACTGCTTCTTCCCATCTACCTCCAGACTCTGGAACTCTCTTCCTCCTGAATTTAACAGTATGTATTACCCTCTTACTTATTAGTTCAATTATATATCAACTTATAAGTTACTTTTAGATTGTATAAGAATAACCATTGTACAAAAATGGAAATGTTTGTGTGTTTGTTTGTTCTGTCTTTCCTAATTCTTATGACCTATCTTCCTTCAAAAAGTGGATCTATCGTCATCTCAGGGCCTAATCCTCCATATCTCTAGGTCCTCTGTACTTTGACTATTTTTTCAGTCTGTCGTTTTCCTTTGTGTAACATTACCTCATCTCTGCCTTGTCCTTAACCTCTTTCTTTTCCTTCGTCTTGGTGCTCTCTCATGCCCAGGCCTTTATGGATGAGGGCAGTTTTTGCCTGTCCCGGTGTCACACTTATAAAAAAATATGTTTGTATGTATGCATGCATGTATATGTATGTATGTTTGTGTGCATGAATATGTGATGTATGATGTATGTATGTATGCATGTATGCATGCGTGCTTGTATGTATGTATGTAGGTATGTGTGTATGTACGCATGTATGTATGTATCTAAGCATATTCAATTATTATGAGTGTATATGTGTGCGTGAGTGTGTATGTATATATGCATGCAATATGTGTATTCATAAACCAATTTTGACATTATTTTATCGTTGTTTTATCATTTTATCATTTAATATTCTTTTTTCATGTGTTAAAAATTATCTTGACATAATCTATGAAAATTTCATGTAGATAATGAATGAAATAATCATAGCAATTGTCAGTAGTTAATATAAATATATTCAATCAAATGTATGCAAAGAGACAATAGAGAGAGGATTTATAGTTATAAAGTATATTTATTCTATTCTTTTCAGAAGAGAAATGATTTTTCAATCGTCATCTACAGGAGAAGTGAACTCAAGTACCCAGATAAATTCTTTCGTGTTTTTGGATCTAGAATCCACTGGACTCAATGGACCCAGCACAAGAATTCTGGAATTGTCACTAGTTGCAGTGTCCAGGAACGATTTACTCAGTATGATGAAAAATCCACCTAATCCAGTTCCAAAGCTTCCTCGCACTTTACAAAAATTAACAAAGGTCTTCAATCCAAGAAAGCGAATTGATGTCCCTATAACACAAATCACAGGCCTGGACAACTTTCTTCTAGAACATTATGCTAGCTTTAGTGAGAGTAGCGCGAGAAGTATTAGCCTATTTTTGAGTCTGCCTAAACCAGTCGCACTTGTAGCTCATTATGGATCTGGTTTTGATTTCCCGCTGTTAATGGCAGAACTTAAAAATGTTTGTGATTTGGAGTCATTTGGAGATCTTCTCGTCGTCGATACCCTACCAGCCTTTAGAGACATTGATACCCAAATAGTAAAGCGAGATAGTGAGGAAGTGACCTTTTTCAAGGCTGACGGTACGTTCGAAGACCTACAGCCACCGAGGACAAAGGCTAAACTCTCAGGTTTAGGCGACAAGTCAATATTAACAAGGCCTCAGAGTTCCAGTGGCGGCAATTCTGGAAACCGGAAAATAAATATGTCTCAGAGTTTCGATGATGGCAATTTTGGGACACAAGAAATAAATACATCTCAAAGTGTCGACGATGCCTATACTGGAAGCCAAAATGCAAATATGTCTCAGAGCTCTGATGATGGCTATTTTGGAAGCCAGAATCCAATTGACGAGAGAAAAGATATTAGTAGGTCTTTATTTAAAAATATCAGAGGCAAACCACTAACAATAGCCACAAAGGGAAAAACACTCAAGTCAAAACGATCCTACGAACAAACAGATATTTACAAGCGTCTATTTGGGATAGAATACAATGCTCACACGGCTGAGAGTGATAGTTTGGCACTTTTGGAGATATGTGGGCACTATGGCAGTGATTTTGTCGCATGGGCAGACACTCATGCATCTGCGTTCCTATCCACAGAGCCAATGTGGGTTAAATAGTAATTGTTAACGAATTCTTCATAATTCTGTAACTTACATCTCTGTATCTCTCTGCATCATAGGAAATTCATGTTAGCTACAAATTATCATCGTTAGTGCTATCATTATTACATTTCTGTATATCTCTGCATCATAGAAAATTCATACATAACTGTGTATTATCTAATCCTCGGTATTAATTTTCATAGTCATATTTGTTAATATTATTACATATATGTATGTATATATCTGTATCAAAGGAAATTAATTTATAAGTCATTAGTATTTCAGTCTGGGTTTTAATTATCATTACTGATATTGCTATTACATATCTCTATATGTATATCTGTTTCAAAATATATTAATTAATAACTCGGCATTATTTTTAGCTATGGTATTAATCATTATTAATATTCCTATAGTAATTACATTTTCGCATATAAGTATCTCTATTTAAGTTTTCGAAAAGATACCCGGTTTCTATAGTGTTTATGATTCTTCTTCTTCTTCTTCTTCTTCTTCTTCTTCTTCTTCTTCTTCTTCTTCTTCTTCTTCTATTATTATTATTATTATTATTATTATTATTATTATTATTATTATTATTATTATTATTATTATTATTATTATTATTATTATTATTATTATTATTATTATTATTATTATTATTATCTTTGGAACTTGTAATTACAGTACCTGATCATTCATGTATTTTAGTTATTGTTTTATTGTTGGCAATTAATGAAAAATTGTTTGATTTCGAAATTTGTAGCAATTTCTGAAATATTTTTACTTTCATTTCGATTCGTTTAAGCATCTATATGAATAAAATGGTATTTTTTTCTTTTGCATTATGAATTCATTCATTTTATTTTAATTCTTACCCAACCACTGGGGGTGCGAGGCAGCACACCTGGTTCCGGTCCCAAATCGGGACAGAGGAATGCTGGTGTTTGGAAGGAAATCTAGCCGTATATATTAAGTCAGAATCAGAAACATCGATTGTGTAAAGGTAGATATGAAGAAAAGGTTGACTGTAGACGAAGTGAAACAATTCAGCGACCCCAGATGACAGGTAAGCAAGAATATTTCCTCCGTGTGCCCCTGCGTTTCGTAAAAGTCAACTAAATGGGCCGGAGCGAGGAGAATGGGAATCCCATCTTATGTATTTTCTTCCTGCAAAGAGCCAAAGTAGTATGCTTTGACTTAGCCACACCTCTAATATGCAGTAGATAAAGCTTAATATTTGATTGGTGCTGTATCACTTCCATCGTGTTATCAAAAGAGATCCATTGGCCACTGACCAAGACAGATAATTCTCTCTTTTTTTTCTCTTTCAATTTTGTATGTACGTATTAGCGTATATAAGTGCGCATATATGTGCATATCTCTATGTATGTATGTGAATTTACCTAATTGTGTTTACGGGAAAGAGCCCAAAGCTCGTATCTTCCCGTCTCCTGATCGGTTCCATTTTATACTTGGTGATACTTATCATACCTGTCCTTAAAACTATGGATTGAGATAGCGTTAACTACCTCCTCGCTTAGCGAATTCCAATGAACTACTCTTACACTGAAAAAGTATTTCCTTACATCCTGCAAAGAAGTTTTCTTACGAAGCTTCAAATTATGACCTCTAGTTCTAGAGCCAGCCATATCAAAATATCGATCCCTATGCACTCTATCATAACCATGAAGGAATTTAAAGACTGTCACCATATCCCCCCTCAATCTTCTAGCTTCGAGTGATGGTAAGTCTAATTCCCTCAGCCTCTCATCATAACTGAGATTGCGTATTTCTGGCACCAGTTTCGTGGCATGTCTTTGAACTTTTTCAAGCTTAGCTATGTGCTTTTTCAAATGTGGATTCCAAAAGGGGGCTGCATAAGCGAGTTTTGGCCTCACATAGGTTACATAAATATTTCTGAACATTTCCTTGTCCATGTGCCTGAAGGCTACCATTACATTTGATAAGAATGCATATGCTGCCCTTACTATGCCATTTATATGTATTTCTGGAGACACATCTGCCAGTATGTTTACTCCTAGATCTCTCTCATTTTCTGTCTCTTGAAGTTGTACTCCAGCCACCGAGCAGTCAAGCTTGGGCCTTCTTGCACTTGTACCCATTCTCATTACCTTACATTTTGAAGTATTGAATTTCATTAGCCACTTTTCTGACCACTCATGCAGACTATTTAGATCTTCCTGAAGTTCTCTACTATTGTTCTCGTTTTTTACTTTCTTCACAATCTTTGCATCATCTGCAAACATATTCATGAATGAATTTACAGACTCTGGTAGGTTATTTACATATACAAGGAACAAAAGTGGCCCTAAAACTGAGCCCTGTAAAACTCCACTACTAACTCTTCTCCGTTCAAACACTGAGAGTCTTACTCTAACCCTCTGTTCCCCTCCTTCTAAGTAAGTTTTTATCCATTCTAAAACATTTCCACCTATTCTAGCCATTGCCTTTCAGCTTCCTGATAAGTCTCCCATGTGGAACAGTGTCAAACGCTTTCTGGAAGTCTAGGAATATGCAGTCTGCCCAGCCGTCTCTTTCCTGTAAGATTCGGCTTACCTCATCATAAAATTCTAATAAGTTTGTTACTGTTAATCTACCTTCTCTGAATCCATGTTGCCTCACTGACAAAAAGTTGAAGGATTCCAAGTGAAGAGCTATATGTTTCCTTAGTAGTTTCTCCATGACTTTGCAAACTATGCTGGTTAAGGAAACTGGTCTATAGTTCAGAGCCGTATCCCTCCTTCTCTTTTTGAAGATAGGTATCACATTTGCTTGTTTCCAGCATCTTGGAATCTCCCCTGACTCCAGTGACTTTTTAAATATGATACTTAGTGCCACTGATATTGAGGTTGCGCATTTTTTAAGTACATGTGTATATTTGCGTGTATGTATGTATGTATACATGGATGGACGGATGCACGTACGTATATATGTTGTATTTATGAAGGAATGTTTTATGTATGTGTGTTTATGCACGCAGCCATAAATCTATTTGTGTGTTTTTTTTACGTTCACTATCTACAAGCAGCTTCAGAGCTGTTTTATTGGTCGTAAAATCTTCAAATTTTATATTCAGAGGAAAAGAACAAATCATTTTTATGGACACAGTTTCTTGAAAAGCTACACAGAAAACAAGGGACCAATCAGAATACTGCATCTACATGACGTCATCATTCAAGAACCAATCAACGTATGTATATTCTATTACGCCATCATTCAGGGACCAATCAACTAATGTATATGCTATGACATCATGAGTCAAGAACCAGTCAACAAGTGAATATTTCATGACGTCATCACTCAAGAACCAATCAACGAATTATTAGCTAAGTCGGCATTAAGTTAATGCCATTATTTTATGTCACAATTATTCCCAGTTATGGGGATGGACACAGACAAATTGGTGCTTAGGGAATAAAGCTGGATGGCTTCCTTATGCCCCGCTGTGATCTTGATCTCGGGTCTGTCACCTCCCAAGTCGAGTTTTCTAACCGCCACATTATAGTGGTTTCCATGTTAATAATAATAATAATAATAATAATAATAATAATAATAATAATAAAATGAGATGATGATGATGATGAATATGATGATGATGATGATAATAATAATAGTAATAATAACAATAATAATAATAATAATAATAATAATAATAATAATAATAATAATAATAATAATAATAATAATAAAACTTTTTTATAAACATTGGAGCAGACACGTTCCTAAAAAAATACGAAATATAATTCTCAAAGACTCTGATACTTATTCAAATAAATATTGACAATGAAACCATTAAAACATATCTGCGTGATAAGGAAACTTGAGTTATTTCAGAAAATGTAAAATTTTCGGTCAAAGCTTCTACCACTGAGCACGGATGTTGACATTTAAATGTATATTTACCTCGCAAGGTTGAAGAAGTCACAGAAACACAGAAAAACTGTGTA
>JAXCGZ010012643.1:0-19996 GCA_037179515.1 Halocaridina rubra | reverse complement strand
TTGTGCCTAATCATGTTGTGCTTGTGCCTCATCACTTGCTCTCTTCTCTAGCTTATCTCGGCGCTCAACCATCTTCTTATGAGCCCATTCGAAGAGCTTCTGTCTTGGGGAAAAACAGTATCTCTCACCCCTAGCAATCATTATGTCCAGGTAACGCTCCTCATCGAATGTTTTGATGGTTTCCATGTTTGTTTCCTAAACAGTCAATAACGAAGTGCCAAAACAACCACAAAAAAAAACAAATCACTACAATACAGTAGTAGAAAAAAAAATGAAAGAACCACACAACACCAAGGAGAGAAAAAAAAATTCAACACCACAGTTCAAACTTAAACGTAAAAATGATCTCAAAACCTCACCATAAAAGTGACTCAAATTACAATCAAGTGCAACAGCAGCAAAATGTTGCAAAATAGAGCATGAAACATTGGCAATACAGAATGGCAGTCGTGCCTGCTTAACAGCAATACGTGGCAGTACCTGCAGTTATGGTGTAAATGAAAGGAATGAGCAACACAATCAAGTGCAACAGCAACAAAATGTTGCAAAACAGTGCATGAAACACTGGTAATACAGATTGTCAGTCGTGCCTGCTTAACAGCAATACGTGGCAGTACCTGCGGTTATTGTGCAAATGAAAGGAATGAGCAACACAATCAGGTGCAACAGCAACAAAATGTTGCAAAACAGTGCATGAAACACTGGCAATACAGAATGGCAGTCGTGCCTGCTTAATAGCAATATGTGGCAGTACCTGCGGTTATGGTGCAAATGAAAGGAAAGAGCAACAACGAATTTTACCGACTAGCACCCAGTGCCTGAGAGTACAAACAAGTACAGTATAGCGGTCGTGCCTGCGTATGAGCGCGTATATGGCAGTACCCACAAATAAAATGTCGTAAGTAATACGAACAAGTACAGTATAGCGGTCGTGCCTGCGTATGAGCGCGTATATGGCAGTACCCACAAATAAAATGTCGTAAGTAATACGAACAAGTACAGTATAGCGGTCGTGCCTGCGTATGAGTGCATATATGGCAGTACCCACAAATAAAATGTCGTAAGTAAAATTCTGGAGTGTTACCAAAAGGGCACAGATCCTATGCAAAATACACCAACGATAAGCTAACAGCTTACTAGGCAGCCAGATTACCCATTTCTACTAGTAATGAGAAAATTTATTTTCAAGTGACAACTCAGACACGTGAAAGGCTTAGCCTAGGCTTGATAAATGACACAAAAATTTTTCTTCCAATCTATGAGCAGTCAATGCTTGAATATAAAACACAATTATAAGCAAAAATACTTAATATGCTTTCTCCCAATTCCTAAATCCCAAGGAAATATAAACAATTCCTAACAAGTATCACCCTTTAACGGATATATAAAACACGAATGCTTTAAAACTCAATCTTATCACACAAATAAATGAAATTTTAAATAACACGTCTTCTCGTCATGCAAAATTTCTAAAGTCTGTTACCACGTAATCTCATGTAGATTTCCTGAAATATTGTTTACCACATGGGAAACAAGAAAATATTAGTTACCATAATTAATACTGAAAATAAAGAAAAATTTCTTATCCGCAATGTCTCTAGCGCGAAAATTTTCGTGTGCAGCCTAAGATTCATTCATTTCAATAATCGAGCCAATGGTAATCGGGTTTCATGTGCAATGTTAAAAAGCAAAATAAAATTAAATTTATAAAATCAGTCTGTCTGTTCGGGTCCCTGTTCGGGTGCCAATCCTGTTGGGGGTTAGGTTGGTAGAGTGTTGTTTAGATTCTGTTTTACTATGGAGACTCAAAGTACTGAGCTCGGTTAAGAGCTCACAAACAGACAGGACAGATATTTGTACTTGAACACCCCATCTCTATTACCATTAGTCGGTTAAATGAAACTCAGAATTCAACTTTATTTTAATTTTGGAAATGCAATGACATTAAAAGAATTGAATTAAATTTCTCAAATTAAATTTTATGAAATGCTGCCTCGAATCCTGGAGGTGGTGAGCACGATTTCGTTTCCCGGCACCACGGACGTATGCCAAGACTTTGGCCACAACTCGACGATTACCTCTGTCACACAGGCAGAGTAGAATACAGGACACTGCAATTTCAGAAACAGAAATGACACACTGTTTATAATGGGAAACTGAAAGCATGAGCACACATATAATGAGTTTCCAATGTCATTCTACTGGATGAATATATATTGGTTATTCACAGCTAACCGGGAATATTTATGCTACCATAATCGCATACAAAACCATTAATTCTTTACTGGTTTTAAAGGAAAACAATATATTCACAATAAATGAAGAATAAGCAAGACAAATACAGTACTGTATGTATTCCTTAAATTGTGTGTAACCACAAATGTTGCAATGCTTATTACTGATTAACAATTTATGTGGTAAATCACTCTATCTAGGATAAAGGAAGAATCTACGAGATAAATACAGTATTCATTCACTTTTGGTTATCAAGAACTGCTTGCAATGAAAAAAAAAGGGTGCAAAACCACCTTTTGAGGTATTTGCAACTTATAACTCAAAACACTTTATCCCCAACATATGAAGAATTAGCAAGATAAATACAGTATGCATTCATTAAATTGTGGTTAACAGGAAATATTTGCAAAGCCAACAGGGTAAAACTACCTTTTAATTATTTGCAATTTGTATAGCAAATAGCTTTATTGACGAGTTTTTGACGTAAAACACTTTATTTACGATGATAGAAAAGGGTGAAATGAAATTAGAATTTATTAGGAAAAGAGATAGATTCTTACGAGCTCATAACCAGTCTTCAGAGGATGAGATCTTCGTTTATCACATTCAATGAAAAGAAACTTCTTAGCAATGTATATCAGCTGTAATTTACAGGTTAAGGAATTAACTTTGGCATGTGAGATTCCAGTTTGGTAATCTACAAAATTTCGTGTGTATGGGAATGGAATCTGAGAATAAAAATCCGTAAGATTTAGCCAGTAACGAATGCAACTAATTCTTGAAAATAAACCAATTTGCTTGACCCACGAGCTTTCCCATACACTATCCCTCACCTTGTTGTGCTAGATGAATTCCTGTGAAGATGCCACGTAAATAAGGTTTGAAATAAACTTATCAAACTGGAATCTCACATGCCAAAGTTAATTCCTTAACCTGTAAATTACAGCTGATATACATTGCTAAGAAGTTTCTTTTCATTGAATGTGATAATCGAAAATCTCATCCTCTGAAGACTGGTTATGAGCCCGTAAAAATCTATCTCTTTTCCTAATAAATTCCAATTTCATTTCACCCCTTTCTATCATCGTAAATAAAGTGTTTTACGTCAAAAACTCGTCAATAAAGTTATTTGCTATACAAATTGCAAATATTTAAAAGGTAATTTTTCCCAGTTGGCTTTGCAAATATTTCTTGTTAACCACAATTTAATGAATGCATACCGTATTTATCTTGCTAATTCTTCATATGTTGGGGATAAAGTGTTTTGAGTTAGCCAGTAACGAATGCAACTAATTCTTGAAAATAAACCAATTTGCTTGACCCACGAGCTTTCCCATACACTATCCCTCACCTTGTTGTGCTAGATGAATTCCTGTGAAGATGCCACGTAAATAAGGTTTGAAATAAACTTATCAAACTGGAATCTCACATGCCGAAGTTAATTCCTTAACCTGTAAATTACAGCTGATATATATTGCTGAGAAGTTTCTTTTCACTGAATGTGATAAACGAAAATCTCATCCTCTGAAGACTGGTTATGAGCCCGTAAAAATCTATCTCTTTTCCTAATAAATTCTAATTTCATTTCACCCCTTTCTATCATCGTAAATAAAGTGTTTTACGTCAAAAACTCGTCAATAAAGTTATTTGCTATACAAATTGCAAATATTTAAAAGGTAATTTTTCCCAGTTGGCTTTGCAAATATTTCTTGTTAACCACAATTTAATGAATGCATACCGTATTTATCTTGCTAATTCTTCATATGTTGGGGATAAAGTGTTTTGAGTTATAAGTTGCAAATACCTCAAAAGGTGGTTTTGCACCCTTTTTTTTCATTGCAAAGTTCTTGATAACTAAAAGTGAATGAATACTGTATTTATCTCGTAGATTCTTCCTTTATCCTAAATAGAGTGTTTTACCATATTAATTGCATATCAGTAATAAGCATTGCAACTTTTGTGGTTGCCCACAATTTAAGGAATACATACAGTACTGTATTTGTCTTGCTTATTCTTCATTTATTGTGAATATATTATTTTCTTTAAAACCAGTAAAGAATTAATGGTTTTGTATGCTATTATGGTAGCATAAATATTTCTGGTTAGCTGTGAATAACCTATATATATTCATCCAGTAGAATGACATTGGAAACTCATTATATGTGTGCTCATGCTTTCAGTTTCCCATTATAAACAGTGTGTCATTTCTGTTTCTGAAATTGCAGTGTCCTGTATTCTACTCTGCCTGTGTGACAGAGGTAATCATCGAGTTGAGGCCAAAGTCTTGGCATACGTCCGTGGTGCCGGGAAATGATATCGTGCTCACCACCTCCGGGATTCGAGGCAGCATTTCATAAAATTTAATTTGAGAAATTTAATTCAATTCTTTTAATGTCATTGCATTTCCAAAATTAAAAGAAAGTTGAATTCTGAGTTTCATTTAACCGACTAATGGTAATAGAGATGGGGTGTTCAAGTACAAATATCTGCCCTGTCTGTTTGTGAGCTCTTAACCGAGCTCGGTACTTTGAGTCCCCTTAGTAAAACAGAATCTTAACAACACACTAGCATCCTAAATCCCCACACATGCGTCTCTGTACTCATAGGTGCAGACTTTGCTCACCATAAGGAGGCTGAATCAAGAAAGGGAGTAGTACTCTAATTTTGATGAAGCGATTATGATACGATACCCCATTGATAACACTTCACTCATTTGTCTATTTTTAAGACGACGCATATCCTAGTCTACGTGGGTACACTTGAGGGTATTTATTGTTGAACACTGCTTATTAGCCTTCATTGTCTCAGTATTTCCGATTAAATTCGGCAATGAATTGGAGAGTTGATGGCTTCCTATAGGTCTACCTGATAATTCAGCCAGTGCCTGGAGATCACTAGATCCACATAATTGAAGGGGGCCTTGGACCAGGCTGTATGGTGGGGATATAGTTTTATTCTGTGCTGTCACTGTTCCTTTCCTCTGCCTCTCATTAGAGACCTATAAACTTATAACTGTTGGTCTCAGGTTTGCCAGTTGTCAAGACATCATTCTGTGACTTCTGAGGTAAAGATAAGGATGTCATGTTTTTTATAGTTTTTCAGATTAGATTTCATTATGTTGCTTCTCGTTGCAAATTCTCAAGAACCTCTTGTATGTGCTTCATATTCCTGTTGAAATAATTATTCTACAGACGGAGGTATTTTTTGTCTCGTTGGTCAGATAGCTTATTTCAGGCATTCTGACTCAGGCATTGAGTTTATTTATTATATTCTTGTAGTATGAGGAATGAAAAACATAATGTAAAAGCAAGATGTTTTTAATTTCATTTATAACTTTTATGTCAACTAGTAGGTAAATCCAACCGCAATAGACATCAAATAATGTTCTTGGAATAATGGACCGTCATACTGTACTATACTAGAATGCCCAGAGATATATTCCTTTCATATTTTAAAAATAGAGTTGTGAATATCCTAGAATATATTACTATGGCTCTGTTTATTTTCAAGAAAATTATTTGTCTTTTTGTTTATTCTTTTCTTGAACCTCTATTGAGATGACTTGCTTGATGATAAATTATTACTTTCCTTACCATTTAGGTCTCTTTGTTTAACTAACTCTAGTGTTGATATTACGAATTGCCGGTGCTGTCATAAGTTACTCAAATCTCTGGAAAAGATCTCATTTCCATTTTAAACTCTTCTATGTGTAGTATATATAGTAAAAATATATTTCAAGTTTCCATCTTTTTGAATGAAATGGCATTCTTATATGACAGCAGACTTTTTACTAGTTTTTAGATAGTTTTTGCTTAATAAACACTTAAGCTTTCTATAAGACTCGTATAATAGTCATCCATTATTTTGACTTCTCTGCCATTTGTTAGTCCTTTTGAGACCCCATTGGGTTCTATTATTCTGTACTTTATATATTAACAAGGATATTGTATAAAAATTATTATTGGTGTAAATCTTCTTACAGATAAAAACTTTTCTAACAATAATCAAGTCAGATCTGGGTGTTCAGTGAGGCTCTTTCTGGTGTCTGATACAAGTTATTTCAGATACTTTTCGTTGTTATTGTGGTTCCCTTTGCTGCGCTGGCCAAATATCCCTGAACCTTAAGAAAGATCACTGTCAATCCCGGGCTTTCCCATAAAGCTCTCAGGGTGTGTATGTTGTGTTGGTGGCGTGTGTGGGTTGTGTAATACAGTCTTACATAGTGTGTTTCCTGGGTTGCTCTCAGTGTCTCTGACGGCTGAGAGGAGTCTTCGAGAAATGACCGCCAGAGAGCCATTTCTCTGTATAGAACAAAATTGGTGTAATTGCGTGTGTTGAATTGAGAGACTAGGTAAACGCCAAGTTGACTGAAGCCTCTTCCAGATTCTCGTGCCTTTAGTTTTAAGATATCCTGTACGGTTAACTATGATGGAGCTAGATACGAGTTATTATTAGAATTTAGAGACATCATCAGACATATTATTAGCATTTCACAAACACCATTTTGTTATCGACTCTCTTTGTTATGCATTGGTGCATAGTCCAAAATGGAGTCATTTTTTTGTTGGGTTTCTTTTTTCTAGACAGTATAGACTTGATATTGTCCTCAGGCTACGTCCCATTCATACTCTTTAGACAAGCGTGTCCTCTCTAACACAGTGTTCACATAACACTAGGATATAGCCGTGATTCATTAGGATAAGAAGTGGACTTTCGCACAAGAGGGCTTTAGTTCAATTTTGCCTTAAAAGAAAGTACTTTCTCATGTTGTTTTAATGATTTTGCATAGGACAGTAGTTAAGCCTGCAATTCCCTTTGTCCATGCCAACTCAGTAGATTTAATGACTTCGTTTATGGAGTCGGAAGGCCAGTGTTAATCCAGCAATACCTTTACCTCTGGTATGGAGGCAATTGACATGTTGGTCTGCTCCTTGAAAACATGACTACCATGAAAGGAAAATAGTCAATCCTTTCCAGTTATGTTGTCTAGAACGATCATGTTATTATACTTTCATGATTACTTTGCAACATGAGAAATTTAATCACAGACTTGAGTTTATGTAAATTTTCTAACTCTTTGACCTTGTTTGACTTCATTCAAAATTTTAAATGTTTTGAATGCTATCAGTCAGCACGAATCAGAGATAATCTGGCTAGAAAAATCTGTGCGATGTCACGAATTTTTAAACACACGTTTTCTATGGATAATTTTGTGTTTGAGTGTGCGTGTTTGAATGCTGGTATAATTTTGTGTTGTACAGTTAGTACTCGCTTTGTAACAAAATATGAGTATAGGGTGTTGTCTTGTTCACTTATGGACATAGAGTGCTCTTTTGTAATGCTTATTACTAGTTGAAAGAACCAGACACCAAATATGGAGAGGCTAATTTGAACAAAATTTAAAAGCAAATGGTTGTATTTTTATTTTGATATGCAAGGTTCTTATGAGGTCATGTTTGAAGGCTTGAACCTTCGGTGTTTGAATTTATTCCTTGCTGCATATGGTTATTTTGATCTGAGAGCATTAGCTTATAAAAGGTAGTTTTAAGGAATGTAGTGTCCTCCTTTTAATAAATTGTGTATAGTTGTGAGATGAGCTAATCGCCTGGGTTACCGAAACCTCGTCCCCCAGTAGGGTCGGGTATTGGTTGTGGCAGTTCGACTTTTGTGATGCTCCTTTCCTGAGATGCTTGGCATCCTCTTCTGATCTGCAGCTCTGGAAGTTGAACTATGCCAACTTCAGGTCATCCGTTTGTTATTGTTCTAGGAAGGTGTGCTTTTTTATTGTTTTTGAAGTTGTGCAGCTTTAGTTTGTTGGTTCTCATTTTAGAAAGGTCTCCTAGATCTTTTCATTTGGTTTCAAGATTTTGATGAAATTTTCATATATTGCCTACCGTTTTAGGAAGGATTTCCTGATGTTTTTATTCATTTTGATTGCATTAAGAACACTGGATATTAACGAAATTTTTGGTCATGCATGTTTGAAGTCTGAACGAGTACTTGACTCTCTTGTCTCATTTCAATAAAATACGATTACACGTCAGCGAGTTCTTTTATCATCCATTTGAAGACCTTTGGCGTGTATGTGTATCTTTATTCTTTAACGAGAGTCTAAGACTGTAGTACTAAATTCAGCTTCAAGGAAGGTCTTTACTTTTTAGTTGTATGTTACTATAGATATACTTCCTGTATATTCACTTTAGCGTAGTATTTAGGTCTAAGATTTTCTTGAAGTATGAATATATTCGTCATAGTGCATTTACTTTCAACTATCGTTAATCATCCAAAAGTGTATTCAGCGCTAATGGCAGCCTGTATAATATAGATTATTCTGAGTAACAATAGCAACTACAGTAATGGGAACACTTAGTCTATTAATTGTTTGAACATGCCACGATTTGCGGTTATTAATACCACTGTAATGTAAGAGGTTTGTAAATTAACGTGAATGTAAGGGAAGGTCTTGTTTACGTACCCTATAGTCAAACAGCGTTCGTAGGTGTGAAGGCGACGTTAGTCCGACTTAGCAGCTTCAAGGTCTGGGGATGTAGACCTGAGCTGTTAGGAATGTTCTACCCACGAAATACAACCCTGGTAGTCTCAATCGTCTTGGCATACAATAAAACTTATTTAGAAATAAAGGGGAGAGGAAGACCATGGGGATTAACAATCAAGACTGCTCCCTGGGGGATTGTTGAGCCATCCTGTAAATTAACTGTATTGGGAAAACAATGATCATGGCCCATGAAGGTGCTCTGTGATTTGATTAATAAATTTTAGTGATCTGAATTGGCTCTATAAAGAGGAAAATATACGTGTTGGAAAGGTTGTGCAAGGAAGCCTCTGACTGACGTACACGTTAGATTTGCTTATTTCTTTACCCAATAAGTAGGTCATTGGTATGCAAAATATAGAAAAGTATTTTGGATTTGTTTTGTCACGTTTCCACTTCACATCTTTGTTTTTAGCGAATAATAAAACAATGTTAATTTTAACACGAAATGTATTTTAAGTGTATGATTTAAATCATGTTGTTTTTATTTAAAACATAGAATATACAAAAAAGAACAATAGAAATAAATACCACGATGATGAGTCTAGTCCCAGGAGCGTGAAATGGCGGACTCCAAGATATGGTTTTCTGGCAGCCATTAAAGACTGACTTTTCCCGTCTGACGGGAGGAGGGGACATACAGACTACTGAGTGGTTTATTTCTGTAAAGAAGAAGAAAGATAATATCTCAGAGTAACAAGATCATGATGGCTCTCTCTCTCTTACACACACGCAATGTTTTTCCTTCACATCATATATTTTTCTTGTTTATTTTTTTTTATTTTCCATCTCTTATCTGTTGGCAACTTTTAAATATTTGCAGATAATTATTTCCCTTGTTGAAGGTAAACTGAGGTGTATATCTTGAATGAGTGCTTCTTTAGTACATTTTCAGCACTCACGCCTTTAGGTTTTCCTTGAAAATATGATTGAGCAGAATTGATTACTCATAATTGCAATAGTAATGCTGAGTATCATCACATAAGCATATGTTAATGTAGAGAATTTAATATTTTTCCATACGTATTTAATCACACATTTCTTTTTCCTTATATGCTTCAGTGTATGACACCATAGGAGTCCGGGGGATTAATTACAATGGGAGTTGAATTCAAAAGAACTGTTTCAAAGTTTTTATCCTTAGATTACTCATGGGTTGGTCTTCAAAATTCACTGTCTTTGCCCGAGACACACTGGCTCCAAAAAGAAATGAGACTCCTATAGAAAAGTACTTTTTATATATAATTAAGGGTCCAACAAAGGAATTGGGAGACCGTACAGAGATCATTTGCATCTACGGAAATCATATCAATTCTGTATATGAAAGTATTTTACTGAATCGAACTTTATTCTTCACCATTTTCAATACATATGCAAAAAGATTTTTGGTTGTCTGGATCTGGCAACATATTTGAGTGACTCGTGTCATAATTATCTTTTAGAATAGATTTATAATTGCAAAATTTATTAATCTCATTATTTTAATCTAATACTTTTGATTCCTCTGAGGAAAACCACGTAACGTTTCATATAGCCATTTGAAGTTCTACATTATCTGATTCTCTGCATTTATACACTTAACTATAACATTAATGGAATTGCAGACTTTAGTATACTGATGACATATGTAGTGTATGGACATAACCATATCATGAGTCAAAGAGAAGAGCAAGTAGACTTTCCTTACACTTCGAGTGCAAGATTGGACTTCCTTCAGGAGGGAGGGGACAAGAAGTCCAGCAGCTGCCAAGTCTCTGGTGCTTTCCATTCTCGTGCCTCTAAGGACACATGGCCAAGGATAATGAAATTAATAATATTGTAACAATAAAGGTCAATAAATTTTGTATACTTGTAATAGATTTTTATTTGATTCAAAGAGTCTCCGGTCCAAATAAATTTTCAAGCTATATTTGCGAGTAAAAGTCCACAAGTAATAATAGTATAAAAGCTTCAAGAGCTCTTGTATGCAAAGAACAACTACATTATATATGGAATGTTGTTCTTATTAAAGAGTTTTCTTGATTACTCTAATACTGTCTTACCAAATGAGTTAATGTTAATAACGGTGCAGCTGGCTTATTCTGGAGATTTGAACTTTGAGATAAAGGTCATATTTTGATTGGCACCTCTTTAACAGCATCGGCACGTACAAGAGAATCACTCTCATCAGTTCTTCCAATGCCTGCACAGAATTTGGAACAACCTTGAGCAGTAGCAATGGCTTTTAAAGTGGTTAATTCAATATATGAGGACTTGCTAATCAATAATTAGTGATAATATCTCCTTGAGTAAAAGCCATTTATCAAATTATATCAACAAACTAATCAACACCCTTCCACAACTTCTACGTTTTTTTTTTTTTTTTATCATACAGTATACTATTCTTGACTTATTCCAATCTTTCCTAGGGTTAGGATCCCGGCTCTGTTTGCTATCATGTTATTTACTGTATTTAATCTACAAGCCCACTTATTTTTTCCATCCTAACTTTCAAACTCCTGTCTCCCTAAATAACTAATGTCGCAACTTTAGCATGGTATAGGATACACTCCAACAATGGTGTTTGATTCACTCCCTCTGTGATGAGCCAAATTAGATTTAATAGAACACCATATATTTGAAAGACTGATTGTCTTTTAAGGTTTCAAAAGGTTTTTAAAGGGGATTGATTAATTTGTGATGAAACGAATTTTAAAACTATTGCTTACATTTTCCTTACTGATATCTGTGGGTGGATTAAAAACTTTCTAGCTGATGAAATATCTCTGTAATATGTGGATCTCATTGAATTTAAAAAAATTTGTGTATATGCTCTATTTTACACTTGCTTGTGGTTAGCACAATCGAGGGGATCACAACTATATATACGATGACGTTGGATTTAATTTGTGAGCTATGATATGTAATATAATGATTGCATATTTCGGAGTTTGTAATTTTCCAATAGAAAGAGAGAGGGAGTTAGTGATAGGGTCGTAATGAATGAGAACATCTAGAATGGTAGATTGTTGCTACTACCTGTTTTACTGTGAACTAAATATTAATAAAGAATTACATTAACAAATTTAAAAAAATCTTACAAAGCTTTCGTGAATCTTCTGATAAATTATGAATGTGTTATCAAGATAAGGAAGCAAATTAAAGGTTTAACTTCATCAAAGCATATGTCAGTGAAGTCACATTCCAAGATTACTATACAAGGGTATACGACTATTTGTGATAAAAAAAAAAACAATGCAACCCCAAAATTCTGTCGAAAACCCTCCCCGTTGAAGCTTAATACCGTGGAACTAAAGCATAACCTCTTACCTACTTAATTCGACTGAGGGGCACCAAAGATAGAGTTCCTATAGGAAGCACAAGACAATCCTCTTCCAACAATTTTGGGGTTGGAATATGCTCACCTTTATCAATATTATTAGCAAACTTTTGTATGAAGTTTTTAATGTGATACCATTTACAAATACTGTGCGTAATTAAACATTTCATTATGCTTCGTCATGTTGATGACATATTAATTATCAGGAGAATCAAGAAAGCTGAAAGTTATGCAAGATATTCAGAATTTGTTACTGGAATTCGTCCTCTCGTTCTGTTTATAAGTAGTACAGGAAGTAGACGTTGGATTTAATTTGTGAGCTATGATATATAATACAAGGCAGTTCTCATACATTATGACCCGGTCGCTCATGCTTTTTGGTTCTCTGTCTAAAGAAAATCTACTTATTACGAAATGTACACACAGTATATCTCATATCAATGCTCTCAAATGAAATTAAAATTTATTGTAAATTTAAAATTGTTTATCCTTCGACTGTGTGATCCACATCAACTAGATGAGAAACTAGAATATAAACACAAAGTTTATATAAATTTCGTGTACCCCAAATATTTCACAGACAAAGCTTTTCCATTAAATAAGAAGTTGTGCAATCCACCAATAGGTTTCATCACAAATTAATCATTTTTAAAAGGCTAAAAGTATAGCTGAAATAACATCAATCTATTGTTCATTTACAACACTTCTATTAAATCCAAGTTGGTTCACAAAAAAGGATTAATTCAAAGAGCAATGTTGGAAAATACGCAATACCATACGTTATTTAGTTTAAAGAAATGGGTAAGAGTAAGGTTAAAAGAACATATGAGGGCTTGAAGATTAAAATTAGAAAATAAAATGATAGTCAAACAGTTGTACCTGAGACATAGGATAGATGGAGAGACGTAAAACATAATACATAGATATAATAGTAAGTATAAGATGATTAGTAAAGTGGGCATTGATTAGTCTCTTGACTTCATTTAAGAAAAATAAAGATTTTACTCAAGAGGATACGACTACTAATTTATTTATTTGCAAGCACTTCAATATTGTCTTAAACTCTTCTTAACGTCACTCCTACACCTCAAGTTTTTCCCCTCTCTCCTGTGCAGGCACTGAAAGAATTTGTAAGTGATTCTAATGTAAGTGCCGATGCTGTTAAAGATTTGCCAACTTCAAAAAGATCTATTTCTCCCTCTCAGACTTCAAAATATTTAGAATAATCCAACTGCACAGTTATCACATCAGTTTGTTTAGCAAGACAGTACACCAGTAACCAAGCAAGTTAAAAACAATTCCAGATACAGTATAATGTCGAGTTCATTACAGAGCTTATATCTAGAAGTTATTTTACACATACGAGGTTTACTTTAGTAAATGTCTTTGTGACAATTATTTTGTGTTTAAAACAGAATTCAGAAAAAAAGGCTTGTTGTTCGAGCAGGCGATTGTTCCTGAATCTTTTATAACTATGTCAACATACACGTATATTACTGTGGATTTTTACTTGTCATTTGAGTTCACGTGATGGCGAAATGAATATATAGAGTTATATTCATTAAGCATCACGCATGAAAAGCAAGTTTTAACTTTATATTCACCATTAGAACATCTGTGAAGCACAGCAAGTTTACATGAGGTGTGTGTGTGTGTGTGTGTGTGTGATGAATACCGTTCTATCATAGCAAAAAAAAAAACGCTCTCTTAAGAGATACTGAATTAACATACATAAAGAATTAAGTAAAAGACCAATGATGCTAATGGGGCTTCATGTACAGTACTTTATGGAATTCCTTAAACGATATTTGTTATAAAAGTATCAATGGCATTACTATCTTTGACTACCATATTCAACTTTCACCTTCATGCAAATCCTCGTAGTTTTCACAAGAGATTAAAAATGAAACTTCTATTAAATATCGCGTTTAATGTAAATAATTTTGCCTCCATGTCATTCCTAAAAACTCCCCGAATTTTTATTTCATTATTCAAAAGCACATGTATTTACAACTTATAAAATAAAAAAAAACTAATGGTCAGAATTCTTCAAAGAAGGCAAAAATGATAAGCGAGCAAGTGCCTGCCAATGTCTGGGATGATAATGCTGGTAATTCTATGTCTTCTGATCAGCTCCTCTATTCACTACTACAGTACTTATCATTTCACTATCTAACTATTTATCAATTATCAAAATTTGTGGAATATCATTGTTGAACGGTGTTTGTATATTTATGTGTATTACACTCTCTACTTATTTAACAGATAGTGAAGTCTGTGTGTGGTTCCCTGTTAGTCTTACAAAATTAAAGATACCTAATTGTATGGCATTTACATGTGAGTATCTGTGTACATAATTATAAATACATGCGTGCAAAGATATATTAATGTGAGAATGTGTGTTTTAGTGATGCTCTGAAGGACTTGACATCAGTTGCACTTTTGTAAATATTCCTGAACTTCAACTTTGTTGCCATATGACATGAAATAATCTTTCAAAATTCATGGTAAACTCCCACAACTACTTCCAACTGCTTATTATTATTATTCTTTCATTAATATATGCAAGAGAAATATGAAAAAAAGAGAGAGAGAGAGAGAGAGAGAGAGAGAGAGAGAGAGAGAGAGAGAGAGAGAGAGAGAGAGAGAGAGAGAGAGAGAGAGAGAGAGAGAGACGTATCAGGGAGAAGTTTGTGCATATAAGTTTGCAAGGAAGAGTATATGTATATACATGTATAACAATTTCAATATGTCCATATGTTTATATATCTGTATGTGTAAATATCCATGGCCATGTGTGCTCTTGCTTAGGTGTATGTGTATAGTACAAATATACGCACATGCATGTGCACATATTTATGCAGAACAAACAGGGAAGCTTTAGCAATATGCCTATAGGTAAAATTATAGATAGGTTTGAAGTACACCTTCATAAAAAAAAATTTCTTACACATTTACAAAATGACTGGATTAACATGTGTATTTCGTAGAAGGCGAGTAAGAGGGCTAGGGGCGTGGGGGAGGCTGGCAATTCCTCATTTCTTCATTTGCTTTGCACTAATAAGATACTACCAAAAGGTGTTGGGTCAGTGAAAGCCCTCGTTGCTGTTGCTGTTCCCTAGCTGGGCTGGCTGAACATCTCAGAGTCCCTAAGGAAGTTCACTACCAATACCAGGTTTTCCCACAGAGCTCTCAGGAAGTGTGCTGTGTTGTTGGCATATGTAATTATATGTAGTGAAATCTTTTGTACTTTTACTTACTTGGGGATAGCATGTAATATGCAGTGTCTTGGATATATTACATATAAAAGTCATTCATATTTCTTTGCCTTCAATAAAAAATTCTGAACAACCTGACTTGCAATGAAGCAATTACAATTTTTTTCCGCAAAAAATAAGCATAGCACTACAACAACAATGTACCAAAATAACATGTATAAATTACAGTCTCAATCAGTAGTTATTATAACCCCCTTATTTAGTGGAATTTTGGCTTTGATCTGAATATTCATACAATATCAGGCCAATCTTCTTATACTGCATTTTTAAGCAGCTGAGCCCTTAGTTAAAGAAAAGTTTGATATTCAGCCTCATATTTCCACTTATGGGTAATTTGACAATATCCATCACACACTTACTCGGCCATGTGCACAGTATACAAGTAAAAGATGTTCTTTTCTTTCAGTGAATATACAGCAAAAACTGTTACATTAATTCTACTAAATGTAACAAACACAAGTTCTATGCATATGATCAGTCAGTGTTCATATATAGAAATGATTATAGGAATTAAGGATAGCTTTACATTACACTTAATACAATATAAATAAGTTTTAATATGCAACGATAGACAGTTTAGCCCTTATCAATGACCACCTCCTAAAGATGCCGTTCCATCACTGTCCCACGTATCTACTGGAGCTTCCATTGAGCCATGAGGCAATTTTTTTTTAAGTTGCTGAGTTCTATTCAGGTCATGAGGAGAATTTCCATAATTAACAATAAACATCAGATGAATTCACTAAACTTGCTGAGCTAAAAGGAGGTAGCTATCAACACAAGACAGGCAACTACCATCACTTTTTGATCCCCAAAAATAGACCTGAAGAAGAGAGAGGCAGTACGAACCACGTTAGTAATTGAATTCGGGAACTCCTCTTTGGGAGCTCCTCGATATCATAGCCACTGTTCTGTAATATACTTTCAAAAACACTAAAATGAGAGTTCTTCAAGATTAGCTTGTATTGAAAATTGCCAAAATAAAGTATTTAATTACTGAGCTTACTAAACAGGAATATAGCATGCTACAATCATCTTGCATCAGACTAAACAAATCAGATATAAGGGATGACTCCCTATTTACATAAAATGAAGCGAATTTGAGTCTTTTATACGTGTCACTGGCTTATTATGTCTCATTTGCAGAAAATCTCAAGTTCGACTTCCTAAAGTGGCTTGTACTGCATCACTTTGCCAGAGTCTCTTGGGAGATGAGAGAGGGAAGAAAGTGGCATAATTCTTGTTATCAATTCTCCCCATCAGCTCTGCACGTTAAGTTAGAACATAATTAGATGAATGGGATCTGTTGTAATATATGATCTTCAAGAGTTTGGGTTTTAAAAATGATAAAAATAATTGTCCCTAAGCAATTTTTATGATAATAATAATAATAATAATAATAATAATAATAATAATAATAATAATAATAATAATAATAATAATAATAATAATAATAATAATAATAATAATAATAATAATAATAATAATAATAATAATAATAATAATAATAATAATCTTCAAATAACCTCCTTTCCTTGTCGGGAATAGAACCTTTGATCTCTTGATTCCAGACAAGGAAGGGACTCTATTTGAAGACATTTAAAAATGGGTTATTGCATTGTATTTGTTCTAATAATAATAATATTTTTCCAACCTGATGCCTTAAACTAATAATGGTGGAGGGTGGCCACGCCAAAAAAAAAATAATAATAATGCAAAGGAGTCATTTTATACCTTGCCAGTCTCACCCTTTCCATCAACTGTGTTATGGCAAGGAAAAATCTCTCCCTATAAATACGATCTTACGGAAAACTGAAACTACAAACGATATATATTCTTTCTCCTCCACCACCAAACAGAAAATATACATTCATACATACACAATGGGCGCAATCCCCCTTGTATTGGGGTGGCTGAATAAAAGCACACACATTCACCAGAAGCCAAACATGCCTCAAACACTTCTCTGAACTCCTTGGGGATAAAGGGTTGCCATTATTCCCACTAAACCCTGCTTGGGTCAGCCACAGAGTAAGCTGACAAGAAGCTGCTGCAGTGAGGCTCGACAGCCGAAGCTGGTTTACCCCCACTACTTCATCACATAATATATTCTTTTACTATGACGTCAAATCAAGGTGAAGCCCTTAGATTAGCCACAACTGAACAATAAGAGGAAGCTGCTGAGCTTCACCACACCCTGTCCATCCGCGTCCTTTCTGTCACCTATTACTATGCAAGAAAAAATCAAATTCCAGGAGGTCTTCGTAATTACAATAACGTATCTGAGACTTTACTCTTACTGTACGTCCTTTGTTGCTACTAACTGAGATTTAGAGATAATCTAAATCTTATTACAATGATTAAATAATACACATCCTTACAGTAATAAACAAGGCCCATTTACTGATTTTATAAAGAATTTTTTTTATATACGTGTTCATAAATATTTTTTCTAAATATTTATTTTCCCTACAACTGACAAGAAAAAATAGGATCGTCAAGAACTGATGCTATCGAGATTCCTTTGTTAAAGTTGTGGCCAACATAAGCACGATACTGTGTCAAGCTTATATAAAACTATATATTATATATATATATATATATATATATATATATATATATATATATATATATATATATATATATATATATATATATATATATATATATATATATATATATATATATATATATATATATATAATGGATTATAAAACAATGTAATAAACAAAACAGAGAAGTAATAAATAATAAAAAAATATCTCAATCATATACACTAAGTATAAGTAAATATTCAAATGAATAAAATTACATATGAGGTCCTTCTGATACTAAAACATAGAACTTGTGTATTTACATATACAACAGAGTAGTACATCTGCTTGCCATTCGGCGTATAAGTAACATTTATATCATATTCAAAAATAAAATAATTTGATTACATATTCAAGATTTCTGTATTGATTACAAAAACTGGATAAAAAATACATAAATGCTTTCTGAGAGTAATTCACGTCCAATTTAGTATCTTATTATATATTATCACTATTGGTATTTGCTACACGGTCAATTTTGAGGTAATGAGTACATGGCATCACTGTTCCGTAGCAAGAGTGATATTTTAAGTAAATTCGTAGTTTAAATCACTATACTATAATATTTATTTTATAAACTTAATAATTTGATATGAATTTCAACATGTTATATAGATTGTACTAATCTTTAAATATGACCTTGCGAAACAGTTTTAAGGTTGATAAGTTATGAGAATGTAGGAAGAGTGATTTTAAATAGGTGGTATGGGCCAATGGGATTTCCCTCACCAACTCCTGTCGTAAGCTGGGACAGGAGAGTGTGGGAGGGGATTGCCATATTATGAAGCATTGGGGTAAACCAGCTACGGCTGTCGGGTCTCATAGCAGAGGATTCTTCCCTGCTTACCCAATGGTTTTACCCAGCCAGTAAGGTGGTGGTGGGGAAGCGAGAAGTGTTCGAGGCATATCTGACGCCTGGTGAATGCGTGTGCTTTGACTCAGCCACACCCTTACAAGGGACATCGGGGCCATTATATATGTATGTGTACTCATTTAACAATACTTAAATTGATCCGGGGCTAAAATATATATAGAATCATTTTTTGGGAAATATATAAAAATCCAGATCCAGTAAAAAATGTAGGCCGTGAAACTTCCTGAAAGCAATATTATCTGTGTTACATGTCGAATACTTTGACAACCCAAAGTACCTTTTGATATATATTCAATGAGTTAAAGAGAGCTCATATAAAAATCTTGAATATGTAAATAAATCTCTATACAAATATAACAGTTTTATGCCTGATATAATACACAATTTACAATCTTGGAAAAGATTTGAGTAAAAGTTCCCTCTCGAAAAATGTAAACAAGAGAGAAAACAGATAGGTTGGAAGCGAAGATGAAATTAGATTTGTAACTTCCATAAGGATTATGATAGACAATATAGAGATAGATGTAATGAGAGGTGATAGCATAGATTATATATATATATATATATATATATATATATATATATATATATATATATATATATATATATATATATATATATATATATATATATATATATATATATATATATATATATATATATATATATATATATATATATATATATAGTGTGTGTGTGTGTGTGTGTGTGTGTGTGTGTGTGTGTGTGTGTGTGTGTGTGCGTATATTTATACAAAAGAGAGAGAGAGAGAGAGAGAGAGAGAGAGAGAGAGAGAGAGAGAGAGAGAGAGAGAGAGAGAGAGAGAGAGAGAGAGAGAGAGAGAGAGAGAGAGAGTTATACAAATTAACAATCTATTACAATTATACAATGCATTAAAACATGATATAAAGTACACAAAATATGGAACCTGATAAAAGAAAAATATCTGCTACTAACCGAAAGATCGGTTCCCGTCCAAGACCGAGAGTTTAAGCTGTTTACTGGCAGGAACTGCTGTGGTTGGACACCACAGTGGGGGGTAGGGGCTTGCCCTGGCTGACGAATACCCACTATATTGAAATGGAAATAAAGTTTGTGGTTAAATATTTAGGAAGTAAATTGCTGAACGGAATAATCATAATA
>JAXCGZ010012642.1:15000-20012 GCA_037179515.1 Halocaridina rubra | reverse complement strand
ATAATAATAATAATAATAATAATAATAATGATAATAATTATAATAATAATAATAATAATAATAATAATAATAATAATAATAATAATAATAATAATAATAATAATAATAAGTAAGATTGATATTAGAATAATAGTGATTCATCGGATAGTAAAACTATCACTCATGTCCTCATTCGCGCTAAGGAAATCCTGTCTGAATTAAACATGCCGAAAGAACTCGCATTTAACGAATGGAAAAAAAAAAGATAAAATAGAATTAAGACGCGTTTTTCAAAAAGGCACAACACGTACTTGCAATTTTTCTTCTTCTTCTTAAAAGTGACTGGAAATCGCCTTTGCGTGTACATAAAAGTCAAAATCTTGAGATAAAAAATGTGTTAAAAGAATCCTGCCTGTAAATATTAATGATGAAGAACTAAATTTGAAGTGAAAAAATATGTTTATTTTTTCCCTTCGTTACGGGGTATAAATAGGTTTGCATAATGGATTCGGTTTTACGTCACGAACTCCCTTTTCTACTAAGGGCTAGGACGGTTGCCTTCTTACGAAGGACTTGTTTTGGCAGATGTAATCGTTACCCTGAGTGTATGCCCTTATTAACCTCAGTCCGTGACGGGGCGCGAACCCTCGACCTGCCGCCTCAGAGTCGCAGACGCTACCATTTTGCCACGGAGACTACATAAATAGGTTTGCATAATGACACTTATAAATGGAATGGAGTTTGTTTGTTTGCCGAATGGGTCACTATTGATCCCCATTAGAATGGGGATGGCAACAGACAGGTTGGAGCTGGGGAATTGAAGCTGAATGCCATTCTAGATTTGCACAAAATATTTAGAAATTGTGCTAAAATATCGTGCTGATATGTTAATAGTGGAGAACAGAGCTTGAAAGAGATTTTTTTTTCATTTTTGAGAAAATGTATTTTGCTACAGTGTGTAAACTCAATAAATCTGTAAATAGTTTGCAGTTTTTAACTATGTTGTAGGTTGGCTCATGGCAGCAACCGCCCGTTGGGATACTACAGCTGAAAGGTTCTTTGGACTTAAATTGGACTGTCAAGTACAGTTCTGTGTTAAGTCTACATTCACTTACGGTTCTTTTTCTATGCCTACATCAACACCGAATATTCTCCGATATTCGTTACACATATTTTGTAATCCCTTCACATCTGACAAGTCGCAACACTCTCCATCTCTGTTTCTCTTTACTTTTTGCTTTCTTCGTGCCCAGGCACGATGAGGGCATTTTTTATTTTTGCCCGTCCTGATGTCACCAAAAAAAAAAAAAAAAAAAAAAAAAAAAAAAAAAAAATATATATATATATATATATATATATATATATATATATATATATATATATATATATATATATATATATATATATATATATATATATATATATATATATATATATATATTCTAACGAGCCTGACACATTGACAGTAACTTAAGTAAAATTTGTGTCTAACCTAACCTAGTCTTGGATTGAGGTTAGCTTATCACATGTTTTTTTGTTTTTTGTTTTATTATGACTAGGACGGGCCAAAAAAAAAAAATAGAATAAAACAGCCCAACCGAGCCTGGGCACGAAGAATACATTAAGTAAAAAACAACAGAGATGGAGAGTGTAATGACCTGTCAGAAGTGAAGGGATAATAAGAGGTGTGTAATGAATAATCAAGAATATTCAGTGTTGATGTAGGCATAAAATATAACCTAACATAACTTAACATCGAACTGTCATGGATAGTCATATTCAAGTTTAAAAAACCTTCAGCTGTAGTATCGCAATGGGCGGCTGGGGCCATGGGCCAACTACTACATTACAGACAAAGTGTAAAATCACTGACTTTACAAATTGACTACAAACTTCCAGCATTTTGCAAATGGATTGGTGTATGCAGACTGACAGTAACATTTATACTAATATTAAATTTGTGGTATGGAGTTGCATGATTATTTATTTCTTTTTCCGGCAAAAAATGTATTTGCAATAATAATAAATAATTTTACTGTGTAATTTATTTATTATTATTATTATTATTATTATTATTATTATTATTATTATTATTATTATTATTATTATTATTACTATTATTGTTATTATTATTATCATCATCATCATCATCATCATCATCATCATCATCATTATTATTATTATTATTATTATTATTGTTATTATTATTATTATTATTATTATTATTATTATTATTATTATTATTATTATTATTATTGTTCTTGTTATATTCATTATTATCTATTTTTGCATATTATGCCTTTCTTATAAACATTTTCAAGCTAAGTTCCTGAGAATTATTTTCCTTTTAACTTCATTAAAGTTGATGAAGATAATTAGCGAATATTCCTCAATGTACAAAAAGTGAGATCTCTTGTTAAAATCTTTACCAGTAACATTTATGCACACGAAGACTCTCTTATGCGAGTTGCTTTTGACAGGAATGGGAAACGTTTATTAGAGACAGACTGAAAAAAGGCTATTAAAAACATCTTTGCTTTGCTGATAATTAAACCCCAAAACTTGTTTTTCTTTAAGATTTTTTTTTTTAAATTACGGGAAGGAATGAATTTACTTGCGAACACTATGTATGTATATATGTATGTATGTATGAATGTATGCATGTATGTATGTATGTATGTATGTATGTATGTATGTATGTATGTATGTATGTATGTATGTATGTATGTATTTATGTATGTATGTATGTATGTATGTATGTATGTATGTATGTATGTATGTATGTATGTATGTATGTATGTATGTATGTATGTATGTATGTATGTATGTATGTATGTATGTATGTATGTATGTATGTATGTATGTATGTATGTATGAATGTATGTATGTATGTATGTATGTATGTATGTATGTAAGATATACACATTATTTCTTCTTACGACCTTGTGTATGTAACTGGGATTTAATGAATTAATAGTTATATATATATATATATATATATATATATATATATATATATATATATATATATATATATATATATATATATATATATATATATATATATATATATATATATATATATATATATATATTCATAACACATTAATAAGAGATTAGAAAGATTAGAATAGTAATGAATGTTGAAGTGAAAAATTATGTGAAGATGTAAAATGAATGATGAGTTGTTTTTGTGTTTAGTTATCGGTCCTTTTTAAAACTTGATGAATATTCTTGTAAAATATATATTTATTTTTCCCAATTTGGGAATAGTGCCAAGGCTAGGCACTAGATAAATGACATTAATGATAGTAAAAATGACTAATAGTACAAACACACAATAGTTAACAGCTTAGCAGGTGAACAAGCTACGTAATATTATTTAAAATAAACCCTTCTGTAATTTCACTAGATCAATAGAAATTAATTTTTTTTTACTCAGTCGTCAGTTGAACTTTGTACTTGTCTCATATCCTTATCAATGGAGTTTTGGTGTCAGGAGTGACATTCGCCATAAAAATGTAAGCCGTAACTGATTACTAGCTTCCGGATGCTTCTGAAATTAACATCGACCCCATATAATCAGGGGAAAAAGATACAAACGTTAGTACTGATATCAGAAGGACAAATGGACATAAATATGGAGGAAAAATATCTGCAGATAAAGAAGCGTTGATACAAGTCTCCGTGGCAAAATGGTAGCGTCCGCGACTCTGAGTCGGCAGGTTGAGGGTTCGCGCCCCGTCACGGACTGAGGTTAGTAAGGGCATACACTCAGGGTAACGATTACATCTGCCAAAATAAGACCTTCGCAAGAAGGCAACCGTCCTAACCCTTAGTAGAAAAGGGAGTTCGTGACGTAAAACCGAATCCAAAGAAGCGTTGATACAGCTGTTATTTTAACCCCTATTTTGTGTCATAATTTCCTGGAACCGCGTTATAAAGAACACTATTTATAAAGCCAATAAAACATAATGATAATCCTTCCAGTTCTGTGGCACTTTATCGGGGTTAATAGCGAGTGTGGGTCACGGATGTATTTAAAAGATGAAAATTGTTTCCTTGAATTTGTGAATATTTAATAAATGCAAAATTACCTTCCGATTAAAAATGGAGATTATCAGAATGCTTTACCGCCATATTATGTACTGCAGTACAGGGGGCATTAAGTAATTTTGATGCATATATTTATAAGCAAAGTTGCATACTTGTAAATGCATATAATAAGTATTAAAATTTTCCCATATTTATCAATCAACCACTGAAGTCCGGATCAGTTGCAAGGTTTGGTGGAAAAAAAAAGGTATCCGGTCGTAAAAAATAAGAGACCCCATATGAATATGGGAAAAGTTATTGGCAAAGTCGAAAGAAAATTAAAGAAATAAAGATTTTTTTATTTGTTATTGTATTTTGATACATTCAGAATATGCATACTTTGTAATTGCATACAAGTGTTTGTATTGTTACATATTTGCTTATTTAACGTATCATACAAAGTTGTATATATAATTAGTTACATAATCAGTTTTTGCATATATATATATATATATATATATATATATATATATATATATATATATATATATATATATATATATATATATATATATATAATCTGTCTGTTGAGAGATGTAGTGCTTATACAAAATTTAATTAATTTTGTGACTGCATACAGAAAAAGCAAGGTTGTTTGTACCTTGGAAAGATTATTATAATCTTATGTAAATTTGCAGAAAATATAATACTTATTATTATATACCAAAGTTAATTATTTTCTTGGATGCACATAAATATTCATAATGAGTGTTGCAAATGTAATTCTCGCGGAATTGAAGAACCCTATCTTGGAGGCCCTCCTCGAATGAATAAACCCATGCACAAAAAAATATTTTCACACACACACACACACACACACACACACACACACACACACACACACACACACACACACACACACATATATATGATATGTATGTGCGTGTGTGCATTTAATCCCGTCCAACCTTGGCACTATTTGTGCATTCCTAGTGCAC
>JAXCGZ010012642.1:5000-10000 GCA_037179515.1 Halocaridina rubra | reverse complement strand
AAGTATAGTTTTATTAGATTATATTTAGAAGCTTACAGAACTAGATCGTTCAAGTTTTTATAATAATTTATTAGCAGTTCTAAGCTGTTTTTTTTTTGTGATCTGGCGTGTGCGCACATATGTTCGTGTGTATGTATATATGTTTGTGTGTGCATCTTTTTTTTTTTTTACATCATGCATGCAAAACCATAATTCGACCTAGAACTGCACTCTCCAGTTTGCATTCAAGATGGATCTCTCCTGCCAGAAGATTACACGCTTGGCGTGAGGGAAATTCATACCTCGGCATGTAGCTGTCTGCTTCTCCGCTGGGGGTGCAAGGCTACATAGCCTACACCCAACCACATGCCTCTTAGAATACACAGATAACATATTCTAAGTAGGGTTTTAAGTGCTTGAATCCCTCTCAAAAGTGCAATATTTTGCTGATATTTTCATAAAATCTATAAATCGCACGAAGATTATACTTGAACTACAGTAGAAAACGTCGAAGGAGGCGCTGACGACCAGAACATACTGCCTACGTCGACAAATAGGCGACCTCGAAGCGAGAGGCAACTTTCACTCTCTACCAGATGCGGTTTTGACTGTGAGTGTGTGATACCCCCAGACACACGCAACACCCTACTTAGGAAGGAAGACTCACCACCCTTATATTGCAATGGGGTAAAGATCATATTTGAGTTCAGGTCGACTTTTTACACTTAAAATAGATCTAGACATAAATTAGAAGAAAAAAAAATTCCCTTTGAGTAACGAATTTAGGGTTTAGGAGGATTGTCACAAGCATAAAGCTTTTATATATACCCTATTTTCGACTTTTGAGGCTATAAAACAAAAGTGAAAATCTTCGTTTGTGGGAGGGATTTTAGGGTAGGAAAACTGTCACGGCGGCTTTAAGTTCTCACTTGACGTCTTTTAGAATTTTTTATACCTTTCAGAGGAAAGAGAAAACTGCGTCTGAGGGAGGGATGCAAGGCAGGAAGACTGTCACAGCGCCATACAGCTCATTCGAGCTTTTTTTTCCATTTTTTTTTTTTATGATTGTGACACCAGGACGGGCCAAACAATGAAATAAAATAAAACAGCCCCCACCGAGCCTGGGCACGAAGAATGCATTAAGTAAAAAGTAACAGAGATGGAGGATGTAATGACTTGTCAGATGTGAAGGGATAATAAGAGGTGTTTATTGAATATCCAAGAATACTCAGTGTTGATGTAGGCATAACAAATAACTCTTGGTCAATAAAATGAACTGAAATTTATGTTTGGATAACGGAGAGAGGGAGTGAGAGAGGAAAGACTGGACCGCCAAGCTTCTTCCCATCAAAAAAACAGAAAGTGGCCCCCCGGGGAGGAACTTCGCCTTGCAGGAGAACCTTTTACATTTTCTAATCGATCTATATATTTTAGGCTAACCTTTCAATGTCGATTGTAACCTGTAGCTTATATTTGGTATACAGTCTTTCTATATTTATTTTCGTGAATCAGAATATTTGTATCTGATGTTTGTTTGTTATAATGTCTTTATATATATATATATATATATATATATATATATATATATATATATATATATATATATATATATATATATATATATATATATATATATATATATATATATATATATATATATATATATATATATATATATATATATATATATATATATATATATATATATATATATATATATATATTTAGGAACTGCAATTTGGACTTTTTTGTGCATTTATCGGAGCACATTCTAGTATAGAGACTACTCTACTGTTGACGCAAAATTTTTTTTCTTTATATTTTCAAGTGCTTATGAAGTGATGGTTATGTTATGTTACGTTAGGTAATATTATGGACAATAGACTACAGATATAGAAGTTGACCACACATTAATGTTGGCTTCTTAATATGTATTATTTTTATTTCGTTGGTAATTTTGACGATCTTAAATCTAGAGTATCATCCAGTATACGTTTTGGATAGGCACATCTGGAAAAAATTTTAAATTTCCGATTGAATTCTTGTGGAATTTACCAGCAGACCAGGTATATGCCGGACAATCACAATTACTCAGAATTTTTTTTTTATGTAAACTCAAGTTACTGCCCCAAAAGTTGTCACCCTTCCTCTTTATGGGCAGTATTTCCGCATATTCGTATGGTGTCAATGTTTTCACTAGCCTCTTGGAGACTAGTGATGATCTGTATTGATTAAAAGCTGTACTGCCGGATGCCTCCCTGACAGCAAACCCTCTCCTTTGATCATGGATTTTGACCGTCAGTGAAGTGAGCTGACCTGCTTCCCTTGGTGCTAGATACCCTTTGATATTTAATAAACTTATAAGAGTTATATTGAATTAATTCAAAGTATCTCTTATCAGTGTATATATAACATAATTGAATAAAATTTCAGTCGGAGAAATTGTATTGGCATTTTTTTTATTTACCTTAAGTAAATATAATTAGATTTACGATTAATCTCTTAACAGAATAGTAATTAATATCTTGACTTTTTTATATAATAATTGAGATGTTTATTTGCTTACTTCATTATTTGATTGATTAATTGATTTATTTAATATATTTATCATTTAATGATATATTCATTTTATTTATTTATTAAGTATTTTAAGTGACTGACACAGTCAGTGATAAAAGCAAGACATTTTCCATTGCATCTAATTAGATGCAAATTATGGAAAGTATTGCATTATGAACCACTCATACTTTTATTTCTTTTCATTTCCTTGGTATTCCCTATTTCCTCCTCTTTTTTTGAAAAAAAAATTATTATATATATATATATATATATATATATATATATTATATATATATATATATATATATACACCTGTGTGTTGTTGATGGAGTATATCATCGAAGATGTTTTGCCTGAGAGTAGAGGCACTGAGGCCACGAGGAGGAACTATCCAAAAGGAGATTACATCAAAATGACTGGAGGACCTTATTTAGCAACATCTGTACAAGAAATGTACGACATCTTTTGTGAGGAATATGGGAAGATATAGATTGCTGCTATACCTGTCATCAAAATAGGAGTAATTCATGCCAGAGAGAAATGGTTCAATAATGAGTGTAAGAGAGCTAAGGAGTGGAGAGACAAAAGCTGGAAAAGGCATAGGAGGAGAAAAAACATAAATACCTGGTAGACATATAAAACAGCAAGAAATGATTACCTAAGTAAAAGAAGAGAGACAGAGAGAAACTATGAAAGGGATAGCACCAGGAAGGCTAAAGAAAATTCAAAGCTTTTCCACAGCTTTATCAGAGGAAAGCTGAAAGTAAAAGAACAGGTATTAAAGCTTAAGAGAGCGGAAGGAAGCATCACCGAGACGGATGAAGAGATCTGCGAAGAACTGAACAAGGAGTTTCAGCCAGTGTTTACAGTAGACAGTACCCCACCCCCTCAGATTGCAGAGGTACAAACTCATGGACCGTTATTAGAGAACATCATCTTCTCAGCCACAGAGGTATGCAATGCGCTGATGGAGGTAGATGTCCATAAAGCTACAGATCCTGATGATATATCCCCTTATGTACTTAAAAATGCGCTAATTCACTATTAGCTGCACTAAGTATCATATTCAAAAAGTCAATGGAGTCAGGGGAGATTCCATGATGCTGAAAACTAGCGAATGTATTACCTATCTTCAAAAAGGGAAGGAGAGATACGGCTTTAAACCACAGACCTGTTTCCTTGACCAGAATAGTCTCCAAAGTTATGGAGAAACTACTAAGGAAACATATCTCTCTTCAATTGAAATCCTTCAACCTTTTGTCAGTGAGACAACATGGCTTCAGAGATGGTTGATCAACGGTAACAAACTTATTAGAATTTTACGATATTGTAAGCCGAATCTTGAAGGAAAGAGAGGGCTGGGCAGATTGCATATTCCTAGACTTCCGGAAAGCATTTGACACTGTTCCACATGAAAGACTTATTAAGAAGCTGCAAGCAATGGCAAGCATAGGTGGAAATGTCTTTGAATAGATAAAAACATACTCAGAAAGCAGGGAACAGAGGGTTAGAGTTAGACACTCACTCTCTGAATGAAGAAGAGTTAGAAGTGGAGTTCCACAGGGTTCAGTTATAGGGCCACTTTTGTTCCTTGTATATGTAAATGACCTACCAGAGTCTGTAAATTCATTCATGAATATATTTGCAAATGATGCAAAAATTGTGAAAAAAGTAAGAAGCGAGAACAATGTCATAGAACTTCAGGAAGATCTAAATAGTCTGCATGAGTGATCAGAAAAGTGGCTAATGGAATTCAATACTTCAAAATGTAAGGTAATGAGAATGAGTGCAAGTGCAAGGAGGCCCAAACTTTGTTACTCGGTGGCAGGAGTAGAAATTTAAGAGACAGAGAGTGAGAGAGATCTAGGAGCTAACATACTGGCCGATTGGTCTCCAGAAATGCATATACATGGCATAGTAAGGGCAGAATATGATTTCTTAGCAAATGTAAGGGTAACCTTCAGGCACATGGACAAGGAAATGTTCAGAAATATTTATGTAACCTATGTGAGGCCAAAACTTGAATATGCAACCCCCTTTTGGAATCCGCATTTGAAAAAGCATGCAGTTGAGCTGGAAAAAGATCGAAGACATGCCACGAAACTGGTGCAAGAAATACGCACTCTCTTGTTATGATGAGAGGCTGAGGGAATGAGACTTACCATCACTCGAAGCTAGAAGATTGAGGAAAGATATGGTGACGGGTTTTAAATTCCTTCATGGTTATGACAGAGTGGATAGGGATCGATATTTTGATATGGCAGGCTCTAAAACTAGAGGTCATTGTTTGAAGCTTCGTAAGAAAATTTCTTTGCAGGATGTAAGAAAGTACTTTTTTTTTTTTTAGTGTAAGAGTAGTTGATGATTGGAATACGCCAAGCGAGGAGGTAGTTAATGCTAACTCAATCCATAGTTTTAAGGACAAGTATGATAAGTATCACTAAGTACAAAGTGGAACCGAC